>JAQGCA010002719.1:0-13255 GCA_034698945.1 Protaphorura quadriocellata | reverse complement strand
GTGCGAAACTTTCGATTATTATGGAATAGAATTTCTGGGTTATCTTCTCTTAAACATCTTATTGCCCATAGTCAATACCTTTCCTTCCTCCCTACACCGCTTTATCAAATTTCTCTATCAACACTTACAACTTGCGGTTTCATTTCCATTTCCAGAATTCATCAAATAAGAAACAAAATAAGAAATTTGTGGCCAAATCAAGTCAAGGTACAGGAAATTCTTACAAGACGGTCTGTGAGTCCCTTATGTCAAAATATACTCCATGCCCGATAACTTTATTTTAAATTATAATATTAGCGCGGATGTCTGACCAATGTCTGATTATGATCCACATCAGTATTCTAACCTGGTATTTGTGGCACTGACCAAAGAATTGCGATTGCAGAGATATGCGGCGCTTTATTTCGTCGGTGGTCCACAGGTTTCCTAACCATGACTACCTGTACTTAAGTAATAAAATTGTCAGGACATATAATTTTGTACAGAGAAAATAAAACAGGTGTTCCATTGGTTTCTGAATCATTAACTAGAATTATCTAAACTTCATGAGGTAAAGTATTAATTAAAGTGAGTGAAGAGGATTGGATGCCTGATGGCTCTTGGGACACTTAATACTGATTAGTTTTATTATAAACCACCGTCATGATTTTGAACGACGTACTTGAACACTGGCACGCATCCTTATGAACTTGCAAATTGTCTTTGTATAGTTACATTAGAATTGTCAATAGGTTTACTTACATAAGTGATTATCTCAGGAGTAGTGCAGAAAAGTGTGAACACACTATTGACGTGACTCGTGAGTGACAACAATTTACTACAATTGACTAATCCTGGGTTGTTAAATAGGTCAACCATTCAAGTTGTGATGTTATCCCAGTCTAAAATCCATTGTTTGTCACAGTAGGAACAAACAGGCGACCTAAACCAGCCCCTGAACTTTCCGAACGAATGACTGACTAAATAAATAGACATAACATGTGGGCAAAGAACAGATGTGACTTAACAAATTTGGGGAGTAGAACGTTATTAAAACCAGTTTGTGATAAGGTTCATCAGGTCTGGCACGATTTCGGATGACAACACCACATTTTCATTCCTCGAAAACTGATAACAACTTAAAATTTCAAGGGATTGTCACAAAAAGTCAGTCTCGCAAATTTTACATAGTATGGTCATGACCTTTATATTTAAATTAACTCTTGATAATTCCTTGCACTTCCAGTTAACTTATGAGGAGGTCATGACTTCAACTAAACTAATGATACCACATTACCACTGAAAGAAACACACTGACCAAAAATTAACACAGATTGAAAAGTAACCAATATTTCAAAATATATAAAAACTTTGTAGTCCTAAGCTTCCTTTAAGGTGCAATCGGAAACAAATATCTCCGGTTAATCGAAAACCGCGAATCTGTCTGCACCAACCCGATACTTTACGTTGACAGAAGACGTCACCAAATTCTTCAATATGAACTCTTCAAAAATTAATGCCATTTTCAAAGTCATGATCAAAATTACACTGGCACTTCCTTTGTGTGACGCCGTAATTTCCAGAAGAAGTCCAAATCTGTGGTTACGTTACGTTAGGCAAGCATGTGATAGGATAATTATTACATGGAAAAAAGATGAGTTGTCATGTTTGAGATGTACTAATTAAATAACTGGTCAATAAATTTTGAACTTGGTGTCATTCCTCTGTTGACTATCCTTTAACAAAGTATTATCAATTCATGACCACATTCTTATCACGCTGGGGCTGCCAATAAACTTGTGGCGTTGTGAACTATGCGAACTTCCATTCAACATTCCATCATACATATCCGTTATAGAAGAAGAACCCAAGGATGATATATTTTTCGTATTTCGTATGATGTATTACACGAGCTCATATGTCATTTCATTCCTCTATTACGGATTACATTAAAGAAGCCGCTCATATATAGATATGAATGGACATAATTTCCCACGTCGTTCCCATAACTCATTAATTGCTCAACGAGAGTCAAGTCTCAAGAACTGTTCTTGAGGAGTGCGGAACGACTTTGGAACCAAATAAGCGTGTAATGAATAATTAAACACAGGTAAATACCCCATCAACCAACCGAACCTCGCCATTTATTCATACTATACTCATTTAATTATTTTACTTGGCGTGTAACGAGCATAAAATTATAAACTAAGGGTCTCATACATCAACACCACATTATTTTATATTAGCCGGCAGCATACCCACTAAGACACTCACTCTCAGTCAAATAATGTATAATATATGTCCAACTCTATGCAAATCTGGTTTTTTTCTAGACATAATGGCTGGTGTGACTGTCATTTGCCATTTTTTCTCTGCCAGTGTTAGAGTAGAAACATTAATTTCGGGAAGAGGTACCGTACAAAAAATAATTCAGATGGGCACTGTTACTCAAAATGTCCTCACTTAGCAAAAGCCTGGATTTAGAATATGCAATACGCCTTACCAGTAAGAAACCGTGAGGCGTATGAGAACCACAAAATCGATGGATGGAGCCTCAAATTTTATATCACCCGAATTTTTGACGCCTCATGAATGTGTCTCCCATTCCGGCCATATTTTTACTCTAATTAAGGGTCAATATCATCTAAATCGTTTTTTTAAACTTCCCTCAATGAAGGTATTTAGAATATCGCTCAGCGTTAAAATCACTATTGTCTTTTTAAGAGTCCCGAAGGAAGAATTGTCCCGCCCTGAAGCAAATGAGCAATTTAGCTTTTATTAATTCTATTGAAATTGCAATTACAGTTCGTAGATTGGACTTTTTGCGAAATATATCGCATGGTTCATCAAAACTATTCCTTCTAAAATTGATTTACCACGCTCGGGTTGTTCTTACTGAATAACTGGTTGATCATACTCACACTTATTAGCCTGAGGACCTGTCTTGTCGTTGTCTGCCAAATGAAGATTGGTCGTCGAACCAGTCAGAGAGGTATTCAATAAATAATAATAAGAACGTTTAAAAAAAATCATTCATCAAGTAATCGGAAAGAGTAATTCAAGAGGAGTGTAGAACTCGTAACTAGTATTTCTCATAATCATACAACATAACGGGAACAGATGAGAGTGGTTTTGTAATATCTATTCAAAACCAAACCAAATGATCCTACAGTTACAAACCAGTCTAGATATTGTTTTGAGGTAGCTTGAAAAAGTTAAAACCCAATCACATAACAAACTACATGGACATGAATGTAATGTAATGTAATGTAATGTAATGATATGATATAATAATCCCTTGAATTACTTTGTAATTTCAATTGCCCAACATTCTTATCCATCTCGTCTCCTACTTGTCAGTCTTATAACCACCTTCTAGTTCTGTCCTCTTTATTATAATAAAGAAACAGAAAAACAACTTTCGCTCTCTTGACACTACAAAAAGGTAAAAGAAACAGAAACATTTGTAAGTGATTGTGAAGTCACATTCAAATATATAATACACATGAGACACAACCCACTCTATGTCTGTAATTTACTGACTCGTGGTGGTGGCTAGTGCTATGACATAACGTTCTACCATGCTAAATCATTTCCATGTCATGTCATTACAAATAAATTCAACAAGGAGTGCAAAAATGAATTGCAATTCCAAACCAATCGAATGTAAATGGAATAGAGCGAGTGGCCAGATCAGACCAGCATGCCATGAGTGTTATTTACAGTAACATGAACAAAAACGAACGCCATGTGTCATTTGGCAATATGAGCTCAAAACAAACTACTAAAACTCAGGTTTAACATTAATGTAAGCTCAACTTTTCACGCTACATTGCAATTACATTTACATTCTCCTAACCCACACTTTCGCACTCGCATCCTGTCAGAATACAACAACCAGAGTCGAAAAGTGAGGTCTTTTTTTTTAAAGTTTGAATGTGTTGAATCAGAGAAATCCGGAAACAGTGTACGGTTGTACAAATAAAACAAAAATTGGCTATACAAAAGATCGGAAACACAGTCCATCCAAAAAAAAACTCAAGCGTCATGCATCCACAGATCCGATTCTTCTACCCATAAATTTTTGCAAGTCTGCTGTTTGAATTCGCAAATTACCTCCGGCTCCGTAGCGGTATGTTCTCAAATACTACAAATAACTTCAATTTCCTTTCCAGTACACAGACGTAAATAATTTGAGTCTTCACTTTTGTATTTTTTTCCAAAGTGGTAAACTTGATACGTGATACATAGAATCCCCAATACTTTTATTTTCAGTTTAGGGTGTTACCCTTCTGCAAAAGTAGTCCAAGTACAATGTAACAAGTTATAGTGTTCAATTCGCGATTTCACATACATAATGACACGTACAGCTGGCCTGACACCTAACAATTTGCAGGCTCAATAATTAGAGCTAGACTAATGTAATTCCTAGTAAATTTCAGACAACACAACTACATATAACAACAAGGACGGTTCTCATGTCAGGGAAAGACATAAAAATATTTTGTGTCAAATTCTACAATGCAGTGCTAAATCATCATTAATTCTACTAATTCCTACTCTAGTGCTCAAACATGTCGGCCTAAACGCCATGTGATATATCAATTTTCCACTTATAAAATTAGAACTTATCGTTACTTTTAACAGCAACATTCTGAATACCGGGAAAGAATATTTAAAAAAACATTAGTTCAAGTTCGATAATGCACAAAAATTTCCAAATTATCGCATAGCAATGATAACCTGATAAATAACCTGTCGGGTTTAACTCCGTCCGAAACACCCATGCAACTAAAACTAAATACGGCTCAAAATTGGACCTTATTGATCGCGGGTCCATTATTTCGCACATTTGGTGGTAAATATTCTCTTAATTTTTACAATATATTACACACAAATCACCCAAATGTCCAGCACGCGAGTTCCATCTAAAAATGTTTACACATTCCTAATTTGAAAAACACCAGTAACATCAATTGCGAATTTTGAATGGAATCTTAATGTCAACTTCCCAAGCCGAACTTCATCTGCTCTCGTCTGCACTATTTTCACGCATGTTGCGTTGCATCCTGCCTGCACGGTCATATGTGTAACGTTAACATATGTAAACCTTCTAATTTAAGAAAATTGCTTACTTACGTAAATTACGTAAGAAATTGCCTTCGCACTCTATATTCCCATCAACACCTCATTCCCACACACACACACACGAACACGTAAAGTAACGTCCTTCCTTCGGAACTATTCCATTTACAACTTCCAAGTTGTATTTTTACAAAGATAGAGTTAATTCGTGAGTTGTTGGTATTATTGGGTTAGTGCTCTCGCACTGTACTGACTAACTTTTTTTTTCACATCTTCCATTCATGGATTTCCATAATGACACCGCAATCTCAATGAATCTAAAATGCAATTCCTTCCTTTGAATTTGCTTAAAGAAAGATAAACATAACCCTTTAGAATTGTAAAATCAACAATCGGGAATAAAAAAAGAAGTGGATAACTGCACTGACTTCTGCAATCGGGAGCCCCATTCACTCACTCACTCATTCATTCATCAACATTTTATAAATTAAAAACACAAATCATAAAAGACTGACTGAATAGATAAAGAAAAGGGCGACATGAACTTGACTGATTGGTATTGGACTAGACTTCCATTCTGCCATAATAAACCGTTTTACTTCAATTGCAGAACTGAACTGTGTCCGGCACGGTGACCGGTAGCCATAATGATAATCGTAGTCAGTCAGTCAGTAGTGTGAATGTGAATAACCTTGCCCAACATGTTAAGTAAACACAATACAATAATACAATACCATTTTTTTGATTCAAAAGTTAACAGTATAGAATTTACATAGAAACTAACAGGACATGGGAACATACACACACAATGCATGAATGGATAATGAATGCAATCTCCGTATATTCCACTTCAAAATATCAAATGAAGAAAAAAATTATTCTCACACAGCAAGTACATCAACCTCTTTTGTATTATTTCAATTCAAATTGTAAAAACTAATAAGTCACCCTGATTTTGCAAATAAACCATGCTGTCAAGTTACGCTAGTCATAATGACTAGACTTGAAATGTTTGAGGTCATAAATCTTCATTTCTCCAAAAATATTTGGAGTATAAAACTGTCAAGAGGAGTTCCTCAAGGGTGAAACGTTGGACTAAGTAAATACATATCATGTTATAAAAAAATAGCGAAACACAATACGACAACTTTGTGTTCTATTTTGTTCGCAGAATATTTTTGCTTCAAACCTTACAGTTTCTAAAATTTCGATTGGTATTCCATTACCGCTATAGAAATAAGGCAGACTTTATGGTTTTAGAAAAGTTGTCACAGTTGCAGGCGTTAAATGGATGAATGAGAGAAATGCACCGCATAGTTTGTCTGAAAAATCCGTTCTAGAACTTTACGGCATCACTTTTAAAAAAGCAAGAGATCGAAAAAAACATGTTCTTCATAAAATCAAACGGTCCCAATTTTTTTATGTATTTCAAGATTTGTATGGACTAAAAGGATTTTTATTAATATATCGGATTGTCTTGCATATATCCTATATGTTTTGCAGATCCGCCGATAAATGCTAATGATAAGACTCATTGACTCTAGCGATACATATCCGTATCCTTGGAAAATAGAAGGGATTTTCTTTGAGAAACCCATTGATAAGCTAATGTGATAAAAATCTCCAAGAAACTGTGGCAGAATTCCAGAGCGCTGAATATATTAACATTGCATGATAAAACTGAATAGATCATTACACACCTCATCTGACTAAGCCTAAATCAATGGCATGATTAAAGCTGGAGATAAAAGCGGAATTCAAGATTCCGGTGTCCCGGCTGATTAAAGAGCTGAATAAACTCGTTAAAAATTAACTGATTGAAGAGGAACACAGGGAGGGGTTATTAGTTCGGAACCGAAAAAAGGAAACAACGGAATCTGATCGATAGCACGTGCCATTTGCGCACATTTATTTTTACCTCCTTCCTAAATGGATGGATAATATCAAGCCAGGTCGCTAATCTTGTACATATCTAAATTTGGATGCACTCCATTTGTTTCACAATTCATCATTTTTAACATATTTATGGAGACAGGTTAGCATACACATGCCCATGCACGCATGCATGGTAAATCCAAACACGCGAACAATATAATCAAGGCAAACAAAAAAAATACCTTCAGAAAAACATCACCCAAGTTTCATTTGAAGGTACGACTCCAACTGCATTCCATTACTACACACAATGCACGTAGAAAAGTCATGTGAACACGCACGCAATGTACGCAATTAATAACATAACTTATTACAGGTGGAGGTAATAAATGTCTACACTCGCAAAAATTTATTTGCCATTATTTAACTCGAAAATTTAAATAGGAGAATGTTGGACTTCAAAGGTTGAGGCCTTCAATACGTTTGTCGTTCCTTGCCGCTTTCTCGCCATGCGTGTGATGTCAGGGAAAATTTTGAATAATTCGTTATGCAATCTGATAAACTAACTTTTGAATAATTCGGGGAGGCGGAAGATATGACACAAGTGATGCAAGCTTCATCTCATTTAGAATTTTTTTGAAAGATACAAAACGGTGCAGTTTTTTAATATTTGCCTACCGATAAATTGTCAAACGCCAATATGTTTACAACAATGTCAACAAAATTGATCTCCTTGAAGGACCCTAAAGACTACAAAGACCCACTGACTGATGTCTAATTTATACGTCATTCAAAATAGCAATTTTCTGAACCGTTCGACTTCCAGGATAATAAAGGAAGTTCGAGACAATTAAGACAATATGATTATTCCCACGGTGAATTTGTCCAGCGTGTGTGTTCCAAGATTATAATAAAGACTCCCATAATTCGTTCATGCTCCTGGCCAAATAACATAATGAGGAAATAATGGTGAACTGGGTAGGGAGTGCAAGCACTGTCGGAAAATTAGAATTTTGTAAAAATAAATTCTCACGGCAAATAAATTATTTCGAGCTATGAACAAGTTCCGTGTATTCTGCTCTAGCTCTACATCCAAGACAATATTACGCAGATATTAACCTCGACATTTTTTCTCAACTTCGTACCATAAAAAGTTGAATATCGTAGTCGGAATATGGTGTAGCAGTTTAAAATTAGAGTAGCACTCTTATCAGTTAACACTCAAAAGTTTGACCGAATAAAAAACCTACGATTTATCGACCTGTGTAGGCTAATTTCTAAACAATTATACAAACAAACAAAGTACCGTAAGACCCAAATATTCCGGAATATTTAGTCACAATATGATCTCGCCTGATTTGACATTTTTCCACTACTACACTACACAAAGGAACACGCGACTCCAAAACCAGTGCAAGTTTACGAAGGATCCTAGAAGTGAAGATTCTGGGGAATATAAGCGTTGGTTTTAAATTACCTTTTGACTTTCTCCGAAGTCAGGTATCGGTTATCCGAGACACTTGAAGTAGAATTTTGTTCAAAGAAAGGAAGTGAGTATTTACGAGATTTCTAACCTTGTAGAATGAAGATTGAGTCTTGAACTCCACTTCCACTTCCACAATAAACATAACCGGCTTCGTGTATCCTAAAGAAAACTAGACTAAAATAAAAATCCAAACGTGGAAGTCTGTTTCTGACTGAGCCTCGACGGAGCTCATGAAATTTTGTTAGACTTCCACAGTCATACTGAACTGATCTGAATGCACGCCGAAACTGAGCATTCGAGCATTTACTGCAAATGCCAATATGCCACTGCCGACCTCAAGAAAGATTAACTTTTCGTTGTGTGTGTACAGTGCAACTGTCTAGTTAAAAATGCATGAAGTTGAAGTTCGGTCTTCGTTCAGAGCACTTCTACGAGTTCCTAATTTATGAAATGTCAATTGCAAACACAACTCCAACGCGCCAAAAGGAAATTACTAGTTGCACTTGAGATATGTACTAGTTTTCTCAATTTCGAAATAACCTAAACTAATTCTCCCCTTAGGAATTTAATGACAGAATTTCACGTTGAATTCCACAGAATCGCTTTAGTAAAATCCAAGTAAATTAAATGTTTATAACTACATTTCTTATGTACGTATTTGAATTAAATAAGAAGCCCAACAAACGGCATTGATTAAGCGGAAGAAATATTCGCAAGACATTCGAACATATGAAGTGATGTAATTTGAAATAATCGAAACTAATTGGTTCGAAGAATTTCGAATTAAGACAAAAAATTAAAATTTCCTTCCAACTTGGCAAAACTTTCTTTATATAAATTTCTGCCTGGAGATAAAAATTGCAAAGCTCATCAAGAACACAACTGAAAGGAATCTCTAGACAAACAAATTAAACACATGCCTGCTCAGTCTGCTGCACATTTTTTGAAAGAAGCCTCAGAAAATCAACATTAATTAACGCTTGAAAGTAAAAAGAGTTTCTCCTCGTCTCGACTCGATCTTCACATCACAATTTTCCCACCAAAAATCTTCACTTCCTTTTAAAAATATTTGTAGACAACTTAACCATATTATATGAAGAAACAACAATGGATACAATGCAACGTATTGAGGCAAACATAAACAAAAACACATGTACATGTACACACAAAAAATGCATGGAAAGAAACCAAATCAGCATAATATTCATCACATCTGCATATGCAAGGTGTAAACAAATAAGTGCTTCGCTCCGAGCTAAAAAAAATTTAAACATGAAATTTTACAACTTGTCTTAAAAAAATAGCACATGTTCATATATGTAACACCGAAACCATAAACGCACAGCAGTGCAAGTACAACCCAATACAATGTTTTTGAATAAGGTAATACAGACTAGACTAGACGGGGAAAAAATATACGCAAGCACGTAAACATAAATGTCAGGGGCCTTTACAAATTATTATTATGGAGGAGAAAAATTTAAAATCCTTATGTAATATTATATGTACATATACTTTGGAGAAAGGTTAAAGATCAGGGCATGTACGACGGCAAACATTGTAATTAACTCAGGAATAGGGCTGGATGGGTTGGACATGCTCATTACCATCTTTGAAATCATTTCCTCTTTTGACATCTCAAATTGCCTTCAAAACTAATAGTAATCATAACTCGTAAGTACGTCAGTTCATATTCATAATCATAGCCTTCTCAAAAATTCGCAGACCAACCTCATTTTAATATCAGAATATTTTAAATCGCAATCTTTCTAGAAATGTAACATATGTGACATGACGAAACTGACAGATATATTTCCATCAAATCCCGCATTAAATTACACATGTGGAGCACCAACATTCTGTCCTCATTTTTCCGAGAGTGATCGAAAGTTAAGTTTTTTTTTAGACAATAACAATATGAAATGCATCATCGTCCGTGCCCGTCATTGCTTCAGTCGAACCCCATGACATCTTGCAAGAAAAAGGCTTTAACCACACACAAAACTTCACACCACAAACAATTATCTACCCACCTAAAGGTTTTACAAAAGTTGTCAATTTATATTTTATTGAGGACTGCGTCACTAATAACACATCTCCTTTCTCACCGACATTATTCATTCATTCAACATTCACCTGATTTCTCAAAAAATTTTGAATTTAGTCGTCGTTTAACTTTCCTTTCCTACATTCATCAATGTACACAAATTCAATACATGTAGAACAGTAATGTAGGCCTCCCACACCTTCTTAACCTAAACAAAATTCATTCACACGTTTCTCTAGTAAACGATGAACAGGTGAAACTAACCTGACCAAACCTAATGCACGTTAGGAACGTGCCGTCAATAATTTTTTGTCAGCTACAAAAATGCACTCTAACCGTAATGCAAAGACGTACAGGAATTTATCGTCAGTGTGTGATCTGACTTGACACACGGAAAGGCAATTCTTCTATGAATTTTAATATTTCCGTCTCGGTTTATTTTTTGCTTAGGAAAAACTGTGCCCGAATACACTGCAAGTCTGAAAACGGAATAAGAAATTATGTGCTAAAATTCATGTACCACCAATTTTTTTTTTTAAATTATTGAAGTCAAAATTAGACTACCTTGCAATAATTTGTACAAATTATCACCTCGTATATTACTCAACCCATAGTGTGCTGTATAGTGCAGTTTTGATGAAATTAAGCGCAAATTGACCATTCGCCTGAAAATATGAAGCTGGGGCTAAAGGAGGATGTTTTTCAGTACAGAATCTGCATTTTGATCTCTTGAACGATTTTTTCGGAAAGGGTAAATACCAAAATTGCTAGAAACACGCCAGAATGGATAGAAAACCATGGGGCGTGTAGAGACTGACTCTCATTTAGAAAAGTGAATCCTGGCAACTGCAACTGGGAGGTACCGTATAATAAAGTACGACGAGGTCACCATAAAATTGTCCTTTTAACGTCCATCAGCTTTGAATGTAGGACAAGCCGATCCCAGATAAAATTATTTGACAGTGGACACAACATTCCTTCCGTCCATGTATCTTCCCACGCTGAGCAATTACAACTGGAAATTATGTGTTTTGAAAACGAAACTACTATTGCAGATGCCGTCAGTATTTATAGGTCAAACTTTGTCATTTTAACCCACTCAACATAACTTTTGTGTGTCCCACATGCAAAGAATCAATATTTCGACTACAATGATGATCATGGTAAGGTAACACGAAGAAACAGGAAATGTCGTCCACGCCAGTAGCCACTGTAGAAGTAGAAGCTTCAGATATTCTGAGGCCACATACATAGGTCAACTTCTTTCAAGGTAGTTACACAATGTAAAACCATAACCATAACAAAATGAACCAACACATCAAAGTCAAAATGTACAAGTTGTCAAGTCAGATAATTACTAGGCTTCACCACCTTGCAAAATACTCCACACCTTCCACCTTCTGATTTCAAATTCCAATACAGTGTATCCAGAACACATGCCGGCAGTCCACTCGTTGGTGTCCTTTGACCCTATTTCCAATCGAATATTATTGATTCAATGACCCAATTTCTTTCTCCCCTCTACATTTTCCTTTAAACCATTTTCAAAAAGTAAAATGTAATCCAGGCACGTACATACATGTGCTACCGCTGTGATACAAACAGAAACTGCATTTGGTGGTTTTGATACCCAAAATACGAGGTAATAATAATAAGCCTTGTCATATAAATTATTAATCGAACAACTCGTTCGTATCGTCTAACGATCATACCCAACCATGCAGACAGACATTCACCTCAATTCTCCCAAAATTCTAATGCAATCCGGAACAGAACCCTCATTTATTTTGCCCTCCAAGTGCAGAGGTCGATTTTGGCATTTGGAATCCAATAGCCATTAGGAAGTGAGACTCAAACTGGCAGGGAAAGTGCCCATTAAATAGAGTGACTGAATTTAACTATATAATAATAGCATATTAAGGGTATGGAGATATTCAGAGGAAGAGTCAGTGTGGGATCTAGAAGGATGGCCAATTTATTTCTCGGCTGGGGGCAATAATAATAATAAGGGAGCAAGGAAACTCTACCAAGTGACTCAACTACTAGTACAACTACTACAAGCCTTAGAAAAACGTGTGAAGAAAGTCTTACTTCTACTCTTCTTCCTTTCTTACTCCATTAAAGAAGTGGAATCGATTATTGGAAACATATACTAACAAGAAGACCTCCTGGAATTTTGCCCGTAGTTGTTGTTATCCATTCTTTACACTTCCACTTCCGGGTTTTTATACCTTAGAAAAATTTGAAACTTCCTCTAAAAAACCCCTCGGAACTTTTTCAAAATAATGAATATATTCAAAGTTTAAACACTAAAAGTTGGAGATAAAGTTATCGTCCTCATGTAACGCTAAGAGTGAATATTCCCGCCGTAGCAAGATACGCATCGTATCGCTTCATATTCAAATCTATTAATAATACTGAACGAAACAAGACCCAAATACGTTATTGTAAATGTGACAAATATACAACATTTTGTCGTATTTTCCCCACAGTGATTGCTGTCAGTAATATATTCCCCCATGGAAAATATCCAAATGCAAACTCTATTGGAAAAAAATGTCCTTAGTATGCTGACTCAAACTACGTCTGCCCAAGGAATTGAACCCTAGCAGCGAAAAATACCACTCTGCCATAGTGCAAGACCAGACTGACCAATATAAGTGCATCCGGAGGGTATTAATTAAAGAATCTCGCAGTGTCTGGTCGTCGACCGCTCTCCATCAAACCCCCTTCGTTAACTTGTTTTCTCTTTCTGTGTACATAATTGTAGTGACAGCAAGGGA
>JAQGCA010002718.1:0-13263 GCA_034698945.1 Protaphorura quadriocellata | reverse complement strand
TAAGAGAGGAGGTTCGTTTGTTGGAACAGTTCTATAACAAAATTTAATTTGTATTCTGTGTCTATATGGGCAATTTTTGATGGAAAACGGAGACTGAATAAAATATTTTGGTTTAAAAAAAAATATATAATTTAGTCAGTTGATTCGGTGACATTTTTGAGGAAAAGATAAATATTGGTCTAATTCCACATTGAATTAGTGGTTGGAGAGGCATTCTTGTGGCAAACAATGTGATTAGTAGCTAAATGGAATGATCAGTAGAGATTCTCTTCACAGAAATTGACAGCAAAGAATTTAAAGATGTGCGGTACGACGCTTATATCGAAAAGATATGAAAAATCGCCAAAGTGTGGAACAAGAGTCTACAGACATGACCATAAAGACTTCGCTGATTCGATGTCGGATTATTTTAATTCTGAAATAAAAAAACGAAACTTCTGAACGTAAAGTTTATTGAATCCAAGATTTTAAATATGATGCTAATAAACACACGTTTTAACCTAGTTTTAAAGCTGCATCGTAATTTCTAATCCATAGTCTGGTTTTAAACATTTATATTTGATCCACTGGCTCTCTGAAATACCAAACTGGCAAGATATCTTTATATATTTTGTAATGTTGCTTTGTGACATTGAGTGACTTGAATATTTTTTCCGTTCTCGAGTACATACATAATACACTGATTACTGATTATTACATATAATATATAGGGCAGTAACAGTAAGGGCAATATTAACTGCGGCAATTCACGTGACTGGTTCATTTCATAACACTCCACGACGACGAATATAATTTGAGTAAAGTCTACAAGAAATGACAACATTATCTTTGGATTATTTTGGTAACCAAAATAGGCACACAGTGCAGGTTAACTTGGAATGATACAGTTTGCAATCACATCAGGATATTTTTTTAAACAACACCTATTAACACTAAAATATTTCAATATTTCCATGCATTTAATTATAGGAACCTGTTGTTTCATGCCCAGCGCTGTGCTACGACAAATTTTAATACTAATTATGACGGACTCTCCATGTCTACTTTTCAAAATTGTTCGTTTTCGTTGTCAACTGAAACTTTTCCAGGTGGAGGGAGGGGAAAGTTCAACTCTATACAATAAAAAATAAAATAAAGCGTGTCATTTTGATCCAGCTATTAGCCGTATGCCATTATTAAAGCAGAAACATATGTTCTGAGGACAGAGAGCAATAAAATCGAGTGGGTCAGTTAATGAGTGGATTAAATGAAGCCATCACTATCTGCAGTGATTCCTGAACGGGTTGTCGTCATCAGTTGTCGAGTTCAGAATCATGTCGTGAGTAGACGGAACGGGAGGATTATCCTGCTCACATCCTAATGTCGTGAACTGATACAGAATCCTAATTGTCGAAATATCTCAGGTGGCCTTAACTTCATAAACATAATCCGTGAAGTTTGAACGTAAAATATGAAATCGGTCTTCTACAAAACTAATTATTTTCTTGAGATCTTCATTTAGGAAAACAGACTGCAATCTACGCTAGACCCTATCCTGTAGAGCCAAAATATCAACATATATTCTTTCTATGTTTAGCTTTGCTTGACTGGACAATAAAAACTCTAATTTCTTTCCATAAGCGTGTTTTTTTAAAAATTCTCGCCAGGGGGTTATTTCCTCGGAGGAATTGTAGGTGGAATGATTCCGGCGCGTGCTGGAACCGGTGGTAGTCCAGCCCTAGCTGGAATCGGTGGTACGCCTCCGGCTCCAACGGGTTTGGCAGGTACTTCATTTGAGGCCGGCTGGGGTTGCCTCCGAGGGACGGGTGGTAATTGACCAGGTGGGACGATGTCATTGACTTCTTTAGCTGGAGAATCAACTGGTGATGGGGTTTTAGATGAGGGCTGACGGGGTGGTGGAGTTGGTACCTTACCAGAATCTGGCACAAACTGTTTCACCTTCACTGGTGATAAACGTGGAGGGGGTGAAGGTCCTTCTTGTGTCGGAGATGACGCTGTAGAAGAAGGGCCCTTGTCCAGAAAAAAATAACATCAGTAAACGAATATGGGAACAAGTTTGATTGAAGCGGCGAAAAATGCTCCGCCATCTTGTTCATTGATGGCAAAATGTTTGTTTCGTTAATAATTTCAATTTTTTGGAGTTATTCGACAGATTTACACCCGATTTTCATAATAGCAGATAAAATTAATTGCCCGAAGCGTTCCTTTAGTCATAAAATATCCGGGACATTTTAGAAGGAAGAAGCCCGCTATTTTGAAATTCGGAGGGCCGGAATATTTTTAACACCGGCATAAGTTTAATAATAAAGAACTTTAAATACCGTGCTAACGGCTTTTCTTTCCGGAACGGGTGACCGAGGTGGCGGTGGTCTAGATGGTGGTCCGCCAGGACGTGGCGGTTGAGCCATACTGTCAATATTTTTCTTGAACGGAATCGCTTCTTCTGAAAATCCAAACAAAGAAGTTCGAATATTATTTCTGTACTTGGAGTATAATAAATTAATATAATTAAACGTACCAGCGACCGGTTCAATGTACTCATTCTTGACTTCATTGTTGTTGTCTGCAACTGGCAACAAGGGAATGGTATTATTGACACAAAGTGCCATTTCTTTGTCCAAATGATTTCTCCAGTCCGGTGTTTTTAGTGTGATGTAAACTACGTGATCTCCAACCTTTTAGGAGGAAAAAGACATGTGGCAAACCGCAACGACCAAAAGTAAAAATGGTACTGACTTCAATTTTCCTGGAAATGTAATGTTAACTTGGACTAACCTGAATTGTCTGGAGTTGACAGGCGGCTAGAGCTGAAAGGCCATCATTAAATGTAAGCCATAGCTCGTCCCCTAAGTGCCTGACTAGAATGACAGCTCCGCAACCAGAGAGTTGGAGAAGAATAATATCATCGCTTTCATCTTCCTGGAATACAGAGGAGTCGTCTGCTCGAAGAATGACGGTGGCATCTGGAGGTCCCAATTGCCTCACCACTTCAGCAAATACTTGGTCTCTACGTTTTTCATCAACTTGAAATGCTTCCACCTCAACAACAGCAACGACAGGTCGATGATCACTTTGCTTCAATTCAGCTCTTCCATAATGAATACATCTTCCAGTATTCCAGTCTGGTGGGGGTCCTGGAATTAAATTCATACATCATAAAGTACAAGCTCAGAATATTTCAAAACAATACTCATTGAAATTGAAATTTACTCATATCACGAAGTGGCATTCTTCTTTTCCATAAAACACGGTCCGTCCATGCAGGAATTCTACATTTCTCGCTTGTGTCATAGTCTTCAGAGAAAAGATCATACTTGTAGGTTGGAGGAAAATTGATCTCTCCTTCATCATAGCCTTCAAACACAGCTCCATTCTCTCGCTCTGTCGTCAATTGATCTTTCCGTAGGAGCAGAGGCCAGTCTTGTCGCGAGATCAGGTCTTTGACTTCCTCCCGATCCATGTCAAGTCGGTAATTAAAATCTCCGCACCAGAATATGTAGTCGTGAGATTCTAAAGTCCGACCCTGGAATATGAAATTGTTCCATATGTTTATAAAACGTTCTTGCCGTAAGGCATGGACACAAATTACGCATTGTTAGTAGAAAATGGGTTGCTTTCTATTTCGCCTAAGGAAGTTGCCTTCAGTAGACGAGAAAAATGAAGAAGGCAAACATCACACAGCATATCTTCCCGAGGAATCAAAGCTTGCCAAAGCTAAATGTACGGGGCTTCAATATACGACGTATCCGAACAGGATCGGAAAACGGAGCACCTCTGGAAAAAAGTGAAAGGAGGACATGCATTCAAGTGTATGACCCCAGAAACGTTCCACTTGAAATACTATATTGTGAAGTTCGAAATGTTGGAATTCTGTTGGTGGATTGTGTTACTAGAATTTTACAATGAATGCGAATACGCAAGATTTACCTCAATCTGATCATCCTGATATAAGGTCGGAACGTTCATGCATCTCTGTTCACTTTTTTGAGAGGTGTTCCTATTCTATCCGGACTCACGGTGTAAGGAATATTTAGCTAGAACATAAATTTCCGAACTCACCATTGGAAAAATAACTTTTCTTGTAATTTCAGCGTAATCTTCGGATCTCTCCTTCACCTGAGACTGGCCAGCAGCAAAGTGAGAGCAAACAAAACACATCGACGTACTGTAAATGACGAATCGAAGTGCGACACCGCCCTTGTTTCCTGCAATTAATTCAACCATTAGGAACTCGTCTTTTCCAGGAATGATCGATTTCTAAATTGTATTCGAAATATGAAATATCTACCTGTGGCTCCGCCTAAACCGGTTTTTACAGAATCTGTGGCTACGTCACGAACGTACGGAAGTAGTTGTGGACGTACAAAGACGTAAAGACAAACACCGACGAGTTGTAAAGATGTCAGTAGGACGTAGCCGCGGTCACGGTTCAGGATTTTCCCAAGTTCTTCGGCCCAAGCTTTCTTGTTCTCCGAACTATTTATCAAATGAACGATTAATAAAATCACCTTTACCCGACGAGCGAGAATTTATATCTACCTGGCTGCAACAATATTCCCTGCATTCAAATCTACGATCTCTTGAAATCCAACGGCATATATATCAGCATGTTTCAAGGCTTCTTCGTCTTCTCCGATTGAAACTAAGGCTACAGAAAAGCAAATGTCATAAAATAAAAATTTAATGGTATTTTTGAGTCCAGGTCAGGTCAGGTCAAGATGAACTTACAAGAAGATCTTGCAAGCTTAGCCGCATCCAAGAGCCAATCCGAAAGAGACAGATCTTTGTAAACAACTGAACGGAAATGTTTTCCGCCATTCACATTATAGGTGCCAACAATGACGGTCAGAGGTTTCGTGACAGTGTAGTCTTCCCATCTCTTGACCATCGATCGTAGAACAACAGGAGGGGCTTCAAATAGAAATTGAAGTATTGCATGACAGAACTCTCCAAATTAAATTGTAACATTACTGAAACATACCGTGGAGATAATGAGGTGGTAGTAACGATCGGGAATAACTGGTCAGCTCAGTGTTAAACGTATGACCCAACAGGAGTACGTCAATTGACTCTTGTTTACTTTGGTCGAGCAAATTATTTTGTATCGTTCGAGCAGCCGAGCGAGCACCGTCCATCAACTGTAGTGTAAAAATTATTTAAGGTCAGCGATTAAGAAGTCCAGAATAGATTTTTCAATTTCTGAGCAACATTGCACATGACTAACCTTTGACCCACCCTGTATAGCACCAGTCCCTGCATAGATTTTAGAAACTTCATTGCCATTATTGACCCACATTTGTCGGAATGTTTCTTCAAATCGAGAATAACTCTGAGGATTATCGAGGAGTCCCATCAATCTCAGCTGCCCTTCCAAAATCTGTGGGAATTTTTTAAGTACAATTATGAGTCATTTACACAAACACTGAAGTTCATTAGCGATAGTTTCAAAAGATTAATTTACCTTAAGACCAATAAAAGTTTGGACACAGTTGGTACGATCTAGACAGTCGAGACAATTTGTACGAAGTGTCCCGGTTTGAGTCCTAAAATAAGAGAATTATTAAGTAATTATTAATTAAAAGGAGCAACGGGTGGGTGGGTTAGACATGAGGCCTAGTGAGTATCGTACTTGTCGATTCTGTTATCCTTGTAATAGTAAAACCCAAACTCTGCCAAATATCGATTGATTTGATGTTCCAGTTTATCGATTCCACGGTTTCCACGAACTTCTTGATGGTAGTCAAACAAAATGTGTGGAATGTCAGCGTGTTCTTGACTGGTCGTGTGCTGAGTCTAAGAAAATAATGCAATTAATTGACAAGTTTCTACGAAGAACTAAATGAAGTAATTAAATTAATTGATGATTACATGAAAGAGAGATGAGAGCATAGCTTCTCCTTCTTTTGATCCAACAAGACTAGACCCAAGTAAATTCACTATGACTTGTTTCCCATATCTTTCTTTTAAAACTCGTAAATGTCTTCCTAAAGCTGAGCAAGCAGCCTCTGGCCCACGTGACAGTCTAACTTTATGAGATCCAACCTGTTATTATAAAACAAAAAATTTACATCAATTTAAACATTCAAAAATAAAATTCAAATATAAACAGGTCTAAAGCTTTTACTCACTTGTACTCCAGGTTGTTCCCAGAATAAAGGAACTGAACCACGAGTTTGCAAAAATGATGAAATTTCCGAGTCAGCAGATAAAATTTGTTCAGTTTCAACAAAATTAGCCACACTCCCGTCATCATTTGTTCCTCGGACATTAAACCTTAAGAGTTAAATTAATCTTTGTTAAATCACACACTAATATGAGTTATTTGAAGAAGGACAATTTATAATCTCCACAGACCTTGTTCCAGCTCTTTCACAACTGAGTCTTGAAATAATGGCGGATTTGACATTTTTCACCCCAGCATAAACAGTCTTAATTTCAACAGAGCCACAAGTAATTTTCATCAGCCATTCACTACAGTTGATTCCGTAGCGCAATAAATGAAGAAATAATGTCCGATTCCTACAAACAAAATATAGAAGTCAAGTCGAGTTACTAATTACGGTATGGCTTAGCTTGTCAAAAATTATCAAAAATTTTTACCAAAAGAACCGATTGTCCGTCTCTTTGGCAAACATCTTCTTCTGCTCACAAAGAGTCAGATCTTGTGGTTCATTGGTTCCGGACCAAGAAAAGTAGAAAGTACCAGAGTTTAGTAATTTTTTAATCTGAAAGTCAATCATTCGGTCACATTATTTTACCTTTACTAGAAATAAAATCACTACTGGTTTGCATTTAATTATTTACTTCGCTAATTTTATCATCATCCGTAAAAGAACTCCGCAAATTAATGAAGGTTGTTTGAGTGAGCCGGAATATTTCGCAGTCCCCTATTTTCCCCACAGACCCACATCCGCTCACCATGACAAGAAACATAAGTTGATCTTCCTCTACAAATTTTGAAAATAAGAAATTTCAATTCAATGTTTCTGATAATATCAATAAATTATCGAATTAGAGTCGAGGTGTCACGTAACAAGGGGTACTTTCTAATAGTAAGTGAGGTCGAGGCCTCGACTTACACTCACAAATAATAAACTGATTATGGATTCGATATCGATTTTCGCTGTGGATGGACAAGATTTCGAAGTACAATGAAAATACACCCATTGTCGTTATTCTTCGAAGAAAATAGTTTTCTATTTAACCTAATTGGACCATACAAAACGATAATACAAAATGTGAAACCCTCACCTTTGGAGTTTGGAACTTGGAAATAGTGCAGCAAAAAATATGTATTGAAGCATTATTGTTAATGTTAGAGTTACATGAATTAATCATTAATAGAAATAATTTTACAGTATCAATATTTCTTACCCATGTGAAATTGGAGAACTCCAAGACAGCCATGATATGACTCAATCAACGGTTTGTAATTCTTTTTAATTGCTTGGACTTCAGCTTGACCTACAGTAAGTTACGAATTTATAGCATACTATAAATTTTATAATTAATTTTAATTCAATTAAACAAATCTTACAAAGTTGTGCCACAGCATTGGATTCGAATAGAAGAGCATCATCTTTATTCCGATGTTTTAAAAGTACGCTGAATTTGTCTGGGGTGGCCAAGGTCAAGACTTTAAATGGTTTGCCCAGTGCCATAATTAATCAGCGGTAAATAAATCTAGAAATAGAACAAATGGCAAGTAATAAGGTTAGGAATTGTTCAGAAATAACTTTTCTTTCTATTCATGGAAATAACTTACTAGTTTGTACGCAGACTAATGAAGAACTATTGGCATATGACTGACGTAAAGCACGATTTCTAGTGACCAAAATAGAAGTGTAATGTTACCTGGCATGTCTGTTCAAATAAAGCCCGAAATTTACGACTTATTCATAATTTAGAAAGCCAACGGTACTGTAACTGTAGCACAATAAGTTCTTGAATTATAAAAATGTACTGAATAACTCAATACAATAGATTTTCAAAGTCATAAAATTTTGTGACGTCAGAAAATTGTCTTCGGTCATTTGAACCATAATAATTAATTTGGAAATTTTCCAATTACTTACATGAATATAATATTCTCAAACAAAAATCAAAGTGAAAGCTGTTAATATTTTGATGACCTAAATATTATTTCTGTAGCTTGTGTTCGTTTACTTTAATAAACTTAATATAATTAAAATACTAAATTTCTAACCGTCATATTAAATCTCCCGTATTTTCTTTATTTAATTTCCAATTAAATATGTATTGGATTAAATTGAATGAAGCTCAAACGAAATAATAGATTACAGTATACCAGCTGCACTTACTGATTAATTGCACTGTACATAAATTGTATATGCATTTTTGGTACAGCCACATTAAATTATAATTAATTGTAATATTACAACCGTATTTAAGTCCATTGTGAAAATTTTGATTCGTATATCTCACTATTTATTGTTATTGTTAGATGTATTGATTATTTAATTGATTTTACCTGTATGTCTGTATATAACAATCTCCTTTCTTTATTATAGCAGCAGTTTATAAAAATTTCTAATTTCACTGATCAACCAAAGCACTATTTAATTTCAAATTCCACCTTTCCCATTTAATTATAATCTCATTTAGCATTCAGTGATAACGTCAAATCCGCCCATTTAAGATTTATTGCCACCACAAGATTCGTCAAATTCAAATTCTATGACGAACCTAACATATTTTTATAAAACATAAAATATATTAATTTTGATAGTTCCGAGGACACTGACTGTGTTCACCTTTGACCTTCAGAGAGAAAACTGATAGTTAGTATTTAGCTAGAATCCACCTACTACTAGTGGTGACGAGTGAGTGAGATTTCCCTTGAAACTCCCGTTCGTTTCATGTAAAGTCTGCGCACTCAAACTTTCTCTCCTTCCACGACCCACAAAGAATACAGAGAGAAAGTGGAGAAAGGTAGGACCTTGAAGAAAGCAACGCCTCGAGCACTACAGGGTGCCCCATAATACATCAGCTCACTTCAAATCATAGTCACCAAAACCATAGTTCCAAAACAAAATAAAATATACAATTTCATTTTTAACACATTTCAACCACATCACACTTCTTATAGTTTTTAATGTTAAAGTCATTTAAACCTATTCGGTTTAAATTCACACTGACCTGAATCTGAATTGAGGTGACTCTTCTCTAAAGAAGTTATTTTAAAGGCCCCATCGACCCATATAATTAAGCCAAGATTGCCGAGGATAAAGTACCATGCGAACACCCAGGCGTACAAGAAATTTGGAAGTGGGTCGACCGGGAGTTGAATCCGGGACCTGCCCTGGAGTTTTTCCTACTCCCTGGGATACATTCCCTGGGCCAACTGTAAACTTAACCAATTTGTACGAAAAATTCACATCGATTTAGATCATGCCTTACAGCAAATCTCAATATATTAAAATGTGTATTTTGGTCTAAAAATGATATATTTTTTTCCCGCTTGGCTGTATTTGTCATTGCCGCTGGCACTGCGTATCGGATTTTTTATATACTGTAATTATATAGTTTAATTACCCCTAATGTTATAAAATTATCTGCAATTTGACAACATTTAAGATTTTCTGACAACCTGAATAATCCCATACTTGACTACAAGATGGGACAGGGTGGAAGGGGTACAAAATTGTGTTGGGACCCTGCACTCCAGGAAGTGAATTATGAGCGTGGGCATATGTTCAGGTAAACAGAACTAATCGATTTATACATTAGTATGTGGAAACATTTATATTTATTGATTGTGAACACCAATGGATTTTCATTCAACCGCATAATATGCATGCTAACTTTGAGAAATTATACGTTGAGCAGTCCAATTTCAATTAAGCTGTATGAAGACAGATGAGATGTCAAAAAATTGAAAACTCTCTAATATTTGTGCAAAATTGACTGACTTGATATATTATAAAACCCTGACATAACATACAAAAATTGACCAAATCCAAGCTGTTAGGATACGTACGGCCTAGGCATTCTAATTATCATCGAGATGAGATACATACAGTTTTTGCTGGTAGTTAGAAATAAAGTACCTGAAATATATTTCGACATTGGCAAATTAGTCTTTTTCACAGTTTAGGATAAAACACTACTGTGATTGTCGAGATAAATGTCCGGAGTGTACGGCAATAAATGACACACTCGAGTAACTGAATTTCTGAGCGCGGCGCCAACATCAACATTGTTTAAGCTGTTAGTAAATTGGGATTCTGAATTATCTCGAAAAAGGGATTCGTAAAATGGATGCTACCATAAATGTTTTGGAGGCTTGGCCTTGTTTCGTTGATCCTGGTAATCCTAGAAATTAGTGACGGCTTAATTAAACTAATCCTTGCGTCTGTGAATTAAAGGACAGCGTTCGCTATCTACTATGTACTTAACTTTGAGTTGTTTAATTGGTTTATCAGTGTATCTTCCATTAAATCCTTCGCTGGTAGAAAAATACCAGGTGCGAAATATCTTTGCGTCATCTCGAGAATATAGTAACTGACTAATGACGTTAGCCATTTACCATTCATTTGAGATATTATCAGTCAACGCCTGACCTCAGAATGACTCTTGAGAGTAAATAAAGGACATACGTAGTTAATCCAATTTACAGCATTCAGGCTGAGAAGGACATTTCAGGTCATATTGCCTGTTGAAATCAATTAAATTCTACGAGATTGAGATGAAGACTCCTGTTAAATAAAGAAAAGTCGAAAACTGTCACAAAAAATGGGCAAATCCAACTGCCCTGGCCAATTTATAGCACACCCCTATTACTATTTGACTGATAATTAAACAGTTAACATGTGGCATAAAACCAGGTTTCATAGTACGTTTTACACAGCTCTTTTTCGGGTTTGTTTATTTTTCCTTGATTATAAGACATCTGGGCTAGAGAATCCGTTCGTTCGCTGTCCTTGGAAATCAATTTTTGCAGTGCTGTAGAATATGAATATTATGTATAATATCGTCAAGCCTAATACTAAACTTCTTCACTATACTTGCATGCCAAAATAACATGGTGTGTCGGGATTATAACACTATCAATGAATATTTCAACTTCTACGTGAATGAATTTAGAAAAAAATAACTACATGCAAACATATCTAACATATGTACAACGGAACTCATTCTAACAATAGTTCATCGATTTGTCTAGAAACTGACACAATTATTAATTCCACTGTCTCTTACTTACCTTACGAGTGAGTGACGCGTTGAGTGATGAGAAATGATATCAATCAGACATGCAAATATGACACGCTTGAAACCCCGGACTCTTTCGTCTGCGTTCG
Source organism: Protaphorura quadriocellata (assembly GCA_034698945.1). Lineage (NCBI taxonomy): Eukaryota > Metazoa > Arthropoda > Collembola > Poduromorpha > Onychiuridae > Protaphorura > Protaphorura quadriocellata. Next base: position 1,942 of record JAQGCA010002718.1, on the reverse strand, counting down.
AACCGGCTAATTCTTGAATTCATGTACTAAGTCGGATTTATCTCAACGTCGGGTATTGGATGAATGTACTACAACAAAATATTTTTGTTCTGATGAATCCGTCCAAGCAACTTCTATCATGCGTTAAATTTAAATTTAACTAATCAATTTCAAAGTGACTAAATTATTTACGTCCGTAGTTAAAACCTCACATTGTAGACGCTTACTAAGAAATTATAGGGTTCGAAGGAATATTCTGCTTTTGGTTGGAATTCTGCCGGCCATAATCCGAACCCAAAATTTTGGATTCGTTATCTGAACGGAATCATGAAAAATTCAGATGTATAATTAATAATGATGCTCCGATCCTAACCAGAAACACGATATCGGAACCCGTGAGAACTTATGATATAGGCCTTAGTCATATCGTTAGTCGGAAGTGAACACCGACATGAATATTCTAATTTTTCATACATATAGTAATTTTGACCCGATGTGAATTTATGACAATCAATAATTTTTACATATTATGTGATCTTTTTAAAAACGTCATAAATAATTGAGACAACAACGTACTGAAGGTCGAATTTTCTCTGACATTGCTTATGCTTCAACGAAAGACTTATATTTTCTGGTTTGACGTATGAGAGACCAGGCGCACTTTAACCGAAAGAAAATGAAAATAAATCCGGGTAGCACACCGGGCTTTTACTTTATTACTTCGGTGGAGTAGGTACAGAGTTGTGCCCAGGCGGGACACAATCTAAACTTAACAGTAAACCCGTATTTTCACATACTTTTTGGTATTTTAAATTTTAAGTACGAAAGGAATTTGACATAATTAACTTGACCCTTTCTGTAAACTTCAACTGACTATCAGTTTGTATTTTAATTTTTTACTGGTCACGATTAAAATTCAAAAATTAATTTTGAAAATCACACTTTCTAATAAATGGTGCCTAGTGTTGTTATGGTCGTTGTACCAAACTATTGTAGGTAGGAAATGGACTCACTTATATCACAAGTTCCAAAACGGATTAGTAAGCTAGAAAGTTTTTTGAGACAAAACGAGGAGAAAATCGGCGCAAGGGATTTAAGGTAACATTTAACCGTTTAAATATATTTGGTAAAACCTAAAATATAATTACTAAAAAATACAAATTACACGACACAACTAAATGGAAATTCTCAGGTTTGTTAACTCAGAAGGTGAATCTGATATGATGAGTGAAATTAATCACATTATATAATCCTATTCCAGATACTACGAAAGCTGTGTTGTTGAAATAAAGGGTGTACTCATTCTTGGTCACCTTATTTTGACTGACGAATCTCTGTACTTGACACAGAATCCGCCAAAATCTTTCAGCCATGCCATTCTGCTTTCACAAATTCACAACATTCATTTGGTAAGTTAAATTCACTATTTTAATTAATTGAAATTTCCAATCTCTTACAAAATATTTTATATTTGACAATTGGTGAATGTCAATTAATGAGAAGGTTTTTCATTTGACGTTATTTGACGTCGGAACTCAAAATCATTAAATGCCATAAGGTTGAACCTCTCATTTCACCCAATTAGGCGGATGTAATAATTAGACGAAAAATATACGTGTAATGTAATCCAACCTTAGTAATCAGGTCAAATCGTTAAATCTGACCTTCGTTAATCCATTGTAGAAACATTATTCCCCCCTTTGTTTCTGCAATCTGGGTTTTCAATCCGTGACTGGGTCGAATTAGAATGTAGGAACTATAATTAATTAGTCAATTGTCAATGTCAAAGTTATAGCCGAAAAGTTGGAGTCGATATGGATTTTACCAGAGACAGCTCCACGACCGTCATCGCGTCACACCTTGACTTTCACCCGGGTTTTTCCTATATATCCTCTAACTTTACTATTTATTAGCTACCTTCAGTTATACATGGTGGGCCAAAAATTACCGGTAGTCACCAGTA
>JAQGCA010002717.1:0-13267 GCA_034698945.1 Protaphorura quadriocellata | reverse complement strand
AAACATGAAGCGCATTCTAATATTAACATGAGTGAAGGACACGAGGGACATGACTTTTTACCATTATGAGTTTCCGGGTTACTGGATTAGACTACAGTTTATTACAACAGGAAGGCCGCGCAAAGTATACCGACGAACAACAGTGGTTTAAAATTTATTGGATTTTGATAATTTGGGGAATTTAATCTAAAAAGTGTATGGAATGATGTGAGTATCAGGAATCACGAACACGAAAATATTCTTGGAGGAAGTTTGTTCAGTAGTCTCGATATTCTGGGATGAGATTTCGCAGGAGCTAGGTGTTCGTGCTGCCTAAGCACTTCAAAAACAATTATTTTCACCGATTTTGTTCAAACCATTCCAGTAAGTTTAGGAATTATCGGTACAGGAAGCTATTGCAGTTTAATGACGAGGGATCTATCCCGCGGGCAAAAAAGGTGTGGTGGCTGGTGGGTTGTGCGATGCTTTTACCAATTCATATTTTCCAACTACATTTCCTAGGACAAATTAGAAGCTAACCTATTCTCTACTGTAATTACGCGGTTTCCTGACAGATGAATGTAAATTAATGATTGTATTTTTAAGAAATGCCAGCCTTTCACCTAATTACCACGTTTAATTTCTATTACTTTTGCACTAGGTCCATTGTTTATGATATGGTCATATTATGTAAAGTTCCTAATAGAAACTGAATTAACCTGCAAGGTGTGGACAAAGAAAGGCTTGGACAGGTTCTGGTCGTGTGAAACTTGCATGAAACTTTTGTAACGATAATCCGATTTCCACAAGGTGTGAAATCTATTATACTACCTTCCATTCAGCAAATACAATGTGTGTGTTACGTACATCATCGCCTACGACAGGATTGGAGAAAGTTCATGGTAGAGAAAAGACAGGAAGGGTAAAAGACAAAGTTCAGAGTTGGGTTAATTATATGAGGGCCTGGATGTTCGGAGGCACTAAAGTAGCTACAATTGATCTCAGTAAATTAAGCCATTCAATTAAAGTAAGAATGTAGTTGTAGTCGTCGTTGTCTGAGCCATGTTAGTGAGTAGTAAGTAGTCAACTAAGGTCACAACTGGTTGTGGAAGAAATATTTCTTGTTTTTTGGTGACTATGACGAATAGTGAATCTATCTGCCAAGGCAGTGAGTGCATGGGAAGAATATTGATTGACTCCAGACCTACATAGCTCGTGCTTGTGCCTCTTGTGTGCCCTTCTCATTGCATTGCGCAACTGAAGAGAAATTTCGGCAAAGAAGTCGTCGTCGTCGTCGACGTGGTGGTCCAGTCGGTCGGAACTTTGGGCCTTAGTTCCCAGTCCTACTTTGACTTTCGACCCACCAACTTTCTTTCCTGTCAATTTCTCTTTCCTTCGTACTTGTACATATTTATGTACAAAGCAAACCTTTGAGAAACTTGGAAGGCAAGCATTCATCCTAGATCAGCACAACTTTCACTTTCAAGTGAAAGTCTGCCTATTCCTGGAATGGAAAGTTCAACACATGTAGAGTGAAACTAGTAGAAACTGGAATACAAGGAATAAAGTGCTCAGATCCGTACCGGAAATAACACTCCGAATTTCTACTCAGAGTCGCAGGCGTGAGTTCAGTGAGCTTCAGTTTCGTTTCGTCAAAACTTCAAACTTTCGTCTCGATTCTAATCTTGTGTCATATTATGCGAGAATTGACTGGACTACCCACACTATTTGTATAAATCCAAGAGTTTCGCGTGAAAGTTTCTAGGAATTACTTCTAAACTTCTCTCGAAATTCAAGACTATATTATATTCCAGTTTTTCAACTTAACAGTCATTATTTTCTAGATTTTGGCGTCGCAAGCACAAAAATACGAGTGTTAGACTTTCTAATATATGTAGCGATTGAAATTTTTTGGACTTGAGTTGAAGCTTCAGAATTTGAACAATTGGGCCGGATTTGCAATTCGTGACTGTTTGTAGAAGTAGAAGTTGACAGTAAAAGTAATTCTATTCAATACTTTGAAGAAAGTACAGAATGTGCAAGTTTGTACGAATGTCATATATTATTCCCTTGAAAGTTTGATTACACCCGAGACTGCTGGACACAGTAAATACCGGTTAGAAACTCCAATCGCTCAAATCAGTAGAACTAAATTTGTGCTTGGAATCTCGTGTATCAACAGGAATCGTCTGAATGTTTCTTCTTACTCTCCTCACGTTTTTCTCCATTTGGATCACAGACACTCGCAGTGGTAAGTCCTTATGTTAATGAGATATGAAGCAGGTGCCACTCCTCTTAAGAAATTTTCATGGGAGATCCCGTTCGAGTGAAACGCTGTCGCGAGACAACTATAAGTGTCTCGAGCTCAAATGTGACCGATTTGTGTCGGCGAGCAAAATTTGGGCTTACTGGTAGAAATTTTTTAGTATTATGCAGGAACCTCAACGTACGTTCCAAAATTATTTGTGGATGAAATCTTTGCAATTGAGATCGAGGCACCTGATTCTTCCTGCAGGTTTTAGCCTGACCTCAGTTTTACATGAATACTCGCTTAATGTCCTCATGTTTATACTCTGGAAATACCGACCAACTAAAAAAGGCTTTATCCATTTTCCGAAAATTCAATATGTTTCCCCTGGGAATCGAAACCAAGATAATTTATTCATGTACTGATCCTCAAGACTACATTGTCGATAATGCATATTTAATCGCAATCCGTCCTACCATTAAGTGGTGCAGTCAGTTCGGTTTCTCTGGTTTACCATGTTTTGTGGTTCGTTTAAAGATTTATTTCACTGAAGATTTTCCTACAACTAGACCGACATTCGCCAGGGCAGCAATTAATGTACAATTAATGTGCGTATTTTTAATTTCATGCAAATATATTTTGTTATCATTTATGATTACTTATTTTGTGACTCATTAAGTCAACTGAAATAATTTAGTTAGTTTGTTTTTTAAGAATTATTCACAGAGCAGTCAATTCTACTGTGGAATTATTCCACAGATTATAGGTAGTTTAGACATTAATATACTTCAACTCTCAACTGCTTTTGAAAAATCAGACTAAAGTTGAGCTTTGTTGCTAAGAACAGAATTTTTGTAGCTACTTGGTAAAGTGACTAAAATATTATGTGTTTACCCTTTTGTAGTGTTCCGCTATTATATCACAAACTAGAGTTTAGGATCTACAAGGCCAGCTATTCATGTTCCCATATTTAGCCAGTTGGATGGATCACCGGCAATTGTGAAAACCCTTTCTGAAAACCTGAAGCCTTGTAGGCCGTGGACCACTCTTATTCAAATTTGAAATATATGTATTACATATGTTAATACGTTTTGCAGTTTGGATGCTGAAATCTTTATGAATTTATTTTAATACACAGCAGAAAACGACAGCGACTATAAGTACCCCAAATTTACAGTATTGAAAAACCGTGTTTTATATGAATTTTCCGATTTTTTAGCCGGTTTGAAATGAAAATCCAGACACCTCCAATCCTGGTCCTGGACTTTTATCTCTGGCCGAAAACGTGGCCAGTATGTTCACACCAAGGTTTATGCAATTTGAAAATGAAGTTCGATGCATCCCTTACCTGTTAATTGCCTATTAACACACATTTGTAGCATCACATCTTTTTAAGTGCATATCCACAGGAAACGGTTTCACCAACTATATTTCTTTTTTTCTCTGGGCGAGAGAAAATTATTAATTTGTCTTTGACTCACCAACCAAGTCAGGATGCTTCTTTTTGGGTTTTACTACAAACATGTGTCCTCCGTCAATTCTTTGATCAATTGATATTTACAAAGTCATCTGTAGACGCGAGTCCTGAGTCTTCTTGACCGCAAATCAACCCTTTTCATTTGAAGTGAACCGTGTATGAAATAATTGGAATTTGTTTCAGCTCTGTAAGTTACACGACGTGTTCAAGTGAATCCTGGGCAGTCAGACCTGGGTCGGTCATCGTTCTAGTTTGCCGGGTATCGTCTATCGTGTAGTCCTTAGTAGGAAAGTATCGCCCTAACCAGAACTAATGGCTTTCGATGGTGGGTGACTAGAGCAGAAAGTTCTCTCCTCCTCCGCTCGGCTAGATACTCCTTCATCACATCTAAAATAAATTGAGAAAAGCTCTTCTAGTAAAATGGGCTTTCAGCCTCACAGAATTCGACTCAAGAATATATTCCGTCCAACACTACTCTTGCTTCACTTGTTTCGTTTATTCTTCCAGGTTTTGAGAGCACTTCCTTCAGTCTCTCTCCGATAGGACCAGTCCTATTCCTATTTTCCACTACTACTACTTTCTAGTGCTGAATGTAAATTAACCCCTGTGCGGTTTGCAAATCAATTTGTTCCTTCACAACAAGACGCTCAAGTGGATAACGGGTTTGGTTAAAACGTGGAGTAGAGGCAAGGTTCCTGGGACTGAGTCGAATACTTATAAATATACACAAGATCCATACCAGATCCATTTACAGGAAACTTGGAAAGGAAGTGTCGAGACTAGCTAATAAAATGTACAAACTTTATGCTAAAACGCCAGTCCGATTCAGATATTCGATTCTCTGTTCCGGCCTAAAAGATTTCATCAGATAAATAAATGAACAGGATCATTTCGTAGAGTAGAATATCAATTTATTTTCAGCTGATTTTCTCATCATTATGCCGTAAGTTATGCAGATCTTCATGTCCGATTTTATCAAGTCAGATCTCGGTAATATATGATTTGTCCTTGCCCAGAGTTCAGAGTTCTATAAAAAAACTAAACTTTCAAGCGATACTTTTGAAATTTTGAAAAGTGAAACTTTTCTTAACTCTCTGAAACTCTTCAAAATTGTTATATCCAGATTTGAAAATTAGACTAAACAAATGTCTTCCAAATTGACTGCATGCACTTCATTTTGCAGTTGACATTATGGATATTTTTAAATACTTTATTAAAACGGTCATGGTCCTAAAAAGTTTTGAAATTTATCACTTTAAGTAGGATTTTTTCATGGTCCTCGTTGAAAGTTAGTGAATGTCATGCCTCGACTTATGACCATAAGTAAGCAATCAAAGAATTAGAACGGACAACACTTCATTCCATAGATCAGGTACTCAAGCGAAAATCCGACCAGCTTGCTCAAGTTTACCTTCAGGTGTAAATTATTCATCATAAATTTACAGAATGGAGTTGGAAGTCTAATAAATGAATCAACATTTAGCACCATTTATGCTCAAGGCGTAAATTCTGCAATGACACTGGTCCAATTACATCTCGCGGTTCTAAGTCTTCCCACTTCTCATTAAACTAAAGACTGAGTAAACAGGTTCATTATGAGCTTAAACTTCATCGAAGAGTTAAAACGCAACCAATCAGTAAACAAAATGTGATTATTGCCCGAATCTGCCACACTACTCACAGTGAACTTATTTCAGATAGAAACAATCATGTCAGGTTAAAACTTTCATTTCAAGTTTCCCTGTAACACCCAAAGTCGTCGAAGGCAAAAGCATAAATCTATCAAAGATTTCTAAGAAAATCCTCACTAGCGTTTTGTGTAAATCGGCTAATTGAGCCAACGCTCTTGATTTGACGGTTTTATTTTCAACGATTTTGGTGTCGAGGCTGTTTTGTTGATATGAATGTTTCGTCGGTAAATAAAACTATGTTTGATAGCTCAGTACACCGGCACTTTCGCGAAAATTTCACAAGAATATGTTCTAAAGGGAATACTTGGAACGTTTTAAAAATATTGAATCTAAGTCTTATTTGCTGCTTGAACTCAAGATATTTATGCGGCTTTTGGTCGTGGCTTTTACAGTATCCGTGAAAAGTGGGTTTTATCTAGAAATCAGAGCCTGATGGCTGGGACTATCGACCAGACCAATTTTAAAATAGGAAATCAGTATGAAACACCCACCCGGAGCTAAATACTACTGCATTCATAAAGTAAATTGACAGTGATATTTTATCTTGTAGAATTAAAGTGTTCAAATCTGAATTGTCTCCACATTTCAACTTTTTAACCACTGTACATTGCCTTGATTTTTTGATTAGTGCGGACTGCCGTCAAAATTTGGAATAAAGAGATGTTGAATTAATTGAACTCTTGGAACACTCTAGTTCTGTGCTGCCAATCGTAGTCAGTCAAAGCCCTACAAGGGGGTTTTATAATCATCTTAAATTTCTCACAGCCAGACGAGTCTTCCCTTTATTACTTGGAGCACCAGTCGTTCATACCGCATTGCAGTTACGAGGGCAAAGTTAATATAATCCCGTGACTTTCTGTTTGTTCTTTCCCTTGGCTTGGAAAACCCCATGCCAGTAGTCCATGTAGTTCTTCTTCTAGTCAACATTATTACTTCATGGAAACCCGAGAGGTTGAACTTGTATTTTACTACCAGGCTCTCACCAGGGTATGGATCAAATGACTTGAGACAAAATCCGAACTAGATTAGTAGAGTAAAAACTACAATGCAGCTGCCAACTTCCTTTTAAATTGTACAGATACACGCGTCCTTGCCCTAAAGACCATCCCTGTTCCTTTCTCTACCGCTTTTACATTCAAATCCGGGTGAGTTGCCCCTCCCCTACCCACAAAAGAAAAATAGCCTTCCCAAAATTAGCCATAATGATAGGATTTTCAACACTAATGGTATGGATTACGGCACAGACTCTCACCACATCAGACACCATACCTGACAAAATTAAATCCGTTGAGTTCTGAAAATTCGCCCATTAATCGACAATTACTGTAAAGCATGGCCAAACAGCTGTCTATGAATATTATGTTGTACGTTCACGAGAAACCGGGTTTCACGTGGTATAGGCAACGAATGTCACCCTAGAAGTAGGTGTAATCGGAAATGCAGAAAAACTTATTCTGGGATCCAACCCTCAACTCAGAGAAGTGTTTTAACCTTTTGATATTTTATTTCTGATTAATTGTCATATTGAGTAGATGTCATTTCGATTTTGCGAACACGCGTAGTTTAGAGTAAAATATTGATAATATTTTAATTTTTTGAATGTAACGCCTTTAATGATTTTTGCAATTGCTTCCGTTACACAAATGTAACAACAGTTTCCATATCGAAAATGTGCTGTTAAATATGTTCTGTCAAGTCCGTCCTGCTGCGGCAGACTGTAACACAGATTGTATTAGAAATTGATACACTTGAACAGCCGGAAGAATAACTAAACTATTGCTACCAATGTGGACAGAACATGCTCAGGTGTTACAGAATCGAGAAAAAATCAGTGTTTTTGGCAACAATCTGTTCTGCCTACTGTGATTCACTTGAGTATTTCTTATACGATGTTTCCAAGACCCAAGAGAAACTATAACGATTTAAAAACGAGTTTATTTCAATAAAGTGCAGCCGTAGAGCTGAACTCTTTCCAACCAACCATAGTACGAACGCAAGAAAGTTTATACTGTGGATGTTACTACAACTTCTGACTTTGAATAATAGTAAACGAGCTGCGAAACCAAATAATAGCACTAAAGAAATATTATACTAAATACACAGCAGGTTAATTGAAAAAATCCATCACCATAAGTGAGGAATCTACGGTTATGTGGAAGCACCCTATTTACTGTAAAAGTCTAAAACTTAAAAATATCCGTAGGATTGCCTTATGTTTCAGACATGATTGGTTTCATTTACACAAATCATCTAACGTTAATCTTGAGCCAAGAGACGCTACTAATCACCATCACAAGCTGGATATTACTTAAAGAACAGTTATGGTACCATATATATATCGTCCGATTTTTTATTCGACTTAATGCTGCCAAGTAGTCTAGAGTCTAGACATGCATGCCTTGCTGAACTAATATTCTTGATATTCTACGTCGGATCAGAGGAGATTAAAATGTTGTTTTTGATTGTATCAACGTTTATCTGGACGAGTCCAGCTTATAGCGAGTATAAAATAATGATATACTGAATTGATGGCATTTCCATTACTGGGTTGAATGAATTCCCGGTCCATCGGGAATTCACCTGGAGTCAGTCATCTGCATTCATCACTACTCTTTCACTATATTGCGGATTTACGAGAACTTGCTCATCCTGGTGGAATGTATTTTGCCCTTTTCTCATTTCCCTCCGATACCCGGAATTTCCCCGAAGAGGCTTTCGTACTCCCTGTGTTCTTACTAGATGTACGTATAAAGATTACGACGGACCGACCTGTATTTTGGTTTCCGGCTCTAGTTCATCAACTATTTATCACCTTACGTGTAATATTTTCCATCACATCCCAAGTGGAAAGACGAGGAACATTGAATTTACTTATTAGATCCAGCAGGTTTGCGAAAGGAGTCCAGTCATATTTATTTTAGAATACTGGAGAATAATTCGATATCAAATATGACCTGTATTTAATTCTTCATTTCCGGAATGTAGCGTACGTGTAATTAGATGCAACCGGCAGTACGAGTAATTCAGAAGGTTTGTTATATTCCATTAATTTTGTCCGTGTAGTGGCCGCACTTGTCAAACAAACAAAATTATACCAAAAGCGAGACATAACTCTTAATACAAAATTTCGATGCAAGAAAAACTGGGCTGGTCGGACAGAAACGGACTAAATTCTGGGTCAATTGTAGCGTTCTAACCAATAATTAAGTTGTGCACATGGTGGTTCAAAACGTTTAGCCGTCTTCTCTATAATCACAGCTGTCAGTCGAGAGAGAAATGAGGTGTACTATTCGAAATTAATTTTATCTCGGATCTTGTCAGCTGTTAGTGTTATTCGTCAAATTCGGAGCAGCTTCATAGACTAAAATTATTAAAGAAGAATGGATCTATGCATTCCACAACATATGTGATACAAAATGTATATTTCATTCTCTGTTATGGTTCTCAAGTTGGGCTGGAGCCGGTGGATCATTGATTATTTAGGCTTGCGCTTTTTGCCTCATCATAAGAAAATATTCTGGCGCTTGTACTCTGGACTTATTATCTATCTATCCTGAGTTGTGCTAAAATTAGATATTACAATGTCCTTGTCAAGTGATGGCTTCTCGTCTATTTCTACGATGAAGAAAGTCCCGATCGTGAGCTTCACATCCCATTTTGATCAATGCATTACTGCATCACACCTATTTTGAACCATCATTGGGCAAACTCGTGGTGTCTGACTTTCCTCCCAAAGTAGGACTAGGACTGCTTTACTGATTTATGAAAGCGAAAGTGGTGAGAAACCCTGCGTATGCAGGGTAAATATAGTACAGTTTAGGAAATGTCTGGCTGAGATTTACCAGTCTCGGAGAATCGAACCCGGTCCCAACAGGTGACGGATGGGAGCCCCGTACTACGATGCTGTCTTTGTCGCCTCATTATATGGACCTGAGGTGTTCTAACAAATTTGGTTAAACGACAACAATGTTTTGGGTTTGAAAAAAATGAAAAGGACACGGAAGAAGAAACATGATAGGGGGAAAGAAAGAAAGTGTAGTAGTAAAATGATAAGAAAGTGACAAGAACTGAGGGGAATGAAGGCCAATTTACGCATATCGTTCATCCCTGCATGTGTCCTAGTATTCCTTCGGTTGTATCTGGACAGAGTGTTATTAATATTATGATGACAATGTCCATTCACTTTATATTTGAGTCTGTGAACGGAATGTCAAATGAGGATTGCCTGCCACTACACTGGAGGGATTTCCACATCAGAGTTTACAAAAGAAGATGAGATTTTTCCTAGAAGAAGAAGACGAAGAAGTCCACAGAAAATAGTCTGGCATAAGACTCGTAATGCTTCTCATTTATCTTTTTTGGGGTATAGCCATAGTAGTAGTAGTAGTACAGTTTATAGTCGTCATAAGGTGGGTGTTATAGACCATCCTCTAGATTCGTAGATTCCAAACTCTTTCTTGCATTAGTCAACGTCTTACCACCGCCGCCGTCGCCGTCCGAACAAAAATCCATTCCATTGGTTTTTTCGTCTGCCTCCCTTCACGTCAAGAGAAATCTTACCTACTTATTCTTTGTATCTTTTACCAAATTGTTATCACTACCTATAAACTATTCTTTCGGATTTTTTTTTACTTCAGCTATCATTCTCATTCCACTGCCTGTCTGAACAGTAACAGTTTCGTTTCAATACTTTTACAGCTTTGCTTTGCTTTCCCTTTTGCTTTCTTCCACGACTTCCACTTCGACTTTCACTTTGAGTGAAGCAATGCAATTTAGATAGATGTAGGGCAGTTTGATACTGACTGGTGTTTCTTAGTCATTTGTTAACTCAAATCCAATATTGGATTTTCTATGTAATGTAAAGGAGAATGTTAGGCAGTCAAATCAGTCAGAACCAAAGTGTACTGCATATTGCATCATTTTGTAAGATTTGTACCGTATTTCTTTTCCCAAATCACGCTACACACGTGTTTCAAGTTATGTATTAACTTTATATTTACTATCTTTACACCAAAGTGAACGGAAGCTCCAAATAATGCGAACCTATGTAATTCTCGATATTCTTGGACTTAACTCTTTACGAGGAAACTATTTTTCATGTGAAGACCGGATCAATTCAAAAACCAAGTGGCCGGGAGTTTTATATCTAGTGTCAATTCGTCGACCTATACAATTTTAGATCACCACTGGAGATTTTCAAAACATTCTGACCATGCCGAGATACACTCTACTAAAATATCTTCAAACGAGCCTTTATTTACAATAAATTAGAATTCAATAATTGGATGCTTTTTGTAGAGTTTGAGTTGAGTTGCGCTCGAAATTTAAAATGTACAAAATGAAATGAAGATTGAAGAACAGATTACGAAAAGTTAATCGGGACTACATGAAGATAATATCAATGTTTTCACACAATGGTGTAAAGTTCTTTTTCGTAATAAAAAGTCAGGAGTTAGCGTAATAGAATTGATAGATTTTGTTCGCAATACTTAAAATAACCTATAATGTTTTGAATTTTTCTCCAGTGTGTTTTTATTTCAAGCGCGTGTATAAAATTAATTCACGAGAGTTGTGAAATTAATTCTTATCACCTGGTATGATATATGGAAATTATGTATTAATTTGTATGTTAAACGTTTTCTGTTTTTGCAGTTGGGCCGACGGTGAATGCTTGGGAAGGACGAGGGTTTACGGGGCTTTACACGGGTCCATATTTTGACAACAGTACACCGACCAATCTTACGGCACAACTTGGCACACATGCTTTCCTGCATTGCAAAGTGAAACAACTCGGCAATAAATCCGTGAGTCTAATTTTACTTACCCTCTGACAATTTAGCCTTGAACGCAAGCTTGGAAATGGTTGCAAATCACGAAAGAGAAAAAGTTAACAGGGAAACAGAGAAATGTGTCCAGCTTAATATACCTCTCCAGATATTTATCAGAACTTCTGCTCGAAATCTCAGAACTTACATTTGTGGGTAAAATGATGTTGATATGCGACATTTTACCAAATGCTTCACCAAACCTGTACAACCGACCTCATAAATAATGCGACCACCTGGATCAGATTGCAAGCCACATTCAGTCAGTTTAATCGTAACCAAATTTTTGTGTCCATAACCACAAACTTTTGTTAGGTAGGTATGTATGACTGGTTTCACTCTTTTCAAGAGTCCGGACTTTGCCAGCCGGGTCCGGTCCTGGTTCCATTTTTCATTTACCCTGCCCGGTACAGTCTTAAAGTATTTTTATCGCCTTTGAAAACCTTTTCCGAGTCGGGCCACAAGTGCTTCGCAATTTCTCGACCCTGGTACGGCCCGGCCCTATGAATTTCTAAAAATCTAAGCCCTGGCCCGCCCTTTTTTCAACAAATCTAAAAATAGAATCTTGAAATATTAACATAATCGTATAATTTTTGCCTCGTTTAGATTCCTAAATGTTAACATAAAACATGAGAAATGACTTGGTTTAAATAAGTTTCGCTGTCATTTTTCTCATTTGTTGACGCTTTAACGAAGTTGTAAAGTCCCAACCCGGCCCCGCCCTGGCACTTGAATCCGAAGAGTGTATCGGCCCGACCCGGCTTGCAAGTGTGACTGGCTCGGTCCGGCCCTTGACAGTTATTTTAAATTTTAGACCTGGACCGTACTTTCTTTATAGCCTAGTTGAGCAAGCCCAGTCCTTTTTCATCTCTACTATACTTTAAAAAAGAAATCTCAGCAATTGCTTCATAGAAGCTACGGAAGAAAATGTTTTTTCTGCGATAAAATATTTTCTGACAACTGAATTAGTTTTAATCCATTCCAGTGTTATTTGCTTGAATTCTGAATCGTCTCGAAAGTCAAATTAAAGTGATTTCATTTTGAAATTGAAGGTCATCAAGAAATTATTGTACAATAATCATTCTGTAGAGAAATCCCGTATAGAGAATTTTCTAGTTATATCCAATCACATTCAATATCGTTATTAGCAAGTCCCAAGCCGAAACGTAGTCAAATCATTTAAAAGCGGTGTTGATTTAAATATTCGACGTTTGATCAGAAAATAACGCAGGGTTTCTATATTTCAAAAATAAACCCATATGAGACAAGAAAAATTGTCAATTATTGTTCGTTAATAGTAATAATAATGGTTCACTAAGTTCCTGAAAGTAACCCCGATAATATGTTTGTCTCATTCTTTTCTGGTGTCAACCAGGGACTGTAGGGAAATTATAGTGCATTTTTTAAATATGACCAGTATTGGGTTATGAATTTTGGTCCAAATTAGGAAGTGCTCGATTGGGGAGGATGGTTAATGTTATAGCCTAAATATGAATTCAGTCTCCAGGTAGATCGTACTGATATGGAATTCGTTCCCTTGTGGAGATGGAACCATTTAGAGGTTTTACTGTGAAAGGTTGTGACACCATCATTGTATTCTTGATATGAAATATTGACGTCCCAGCAGCATTTTGGTCTGGTCTTCTTTGCAATGGAAATTCACTCTGAGTAACCCTGAGATTCCGAGTCTGACTCCCACTCTTTTTCGCCAGACATTCTAAATTGCAAATGTAGGCGTAGTAGTTTTGAAAAATATATTTTGAGAAAATAGAATAACGTAATGTGGAGTACTTTGTAAAGTAATATCTTTGTGATTTATGTAAAATAATACGGAGTAGAGTGTGAAATTGAGAGGGGAATCAGAAACGCAAGAGAAATTTCGATTGATGTTTAGTTTACATACAAAAGGATTGTAATATGCTCTCTCTAGAGCCTTAATGTTTCCACAACACTTCAAGTGGCACGCAAAGATAAAGATTTTCATGATATTGAAATACACATGTTACAGGCGCTTTCTGTAATTCGTTCTCTCGATATAAGTAGAACC
>JAQGCA010002716.1:0-13270 GCA_034698945.1 Protaphorura quadriocellata | reverse complement strand
CATTACCAACTTTGTGCAGACCGAACCGAGAATTACCGTGTACTTATTCATTTCATTGTCATACATGGCAAAAAGAATTATAATCGTAATTATAATCATGATTATAATCGCTTGGTTATAATCTGCGAACCCTGTTTTGACCAGTTCAAATATTAACAGTGCTGCGGAACATTTTGAATCAATAAAGTGTATTAACCATTTCCGTTTCGTTTCCGTTTCGTTTCCGTTCCGTTTCCGTTTCGTTCCCGTTTCCATGCTTTTATTACCGTTTCGTTTCCGTTTCCATGCTTTTATTACCGTTTCGTTTACGTTTCCACTAGCGCCGTTTCCGTTTTGTTTCCGTTTCTACCAAGAAACGAAACGAAACGAAACGGTCCGAGCCCTATTTTGGACACGGGTCGATTGATAAGTTTCGTGAAAGGAATCCGGGGTTACTAGTGTTTCGTTTTCTTCGAAAAAATAATTTTTCAAATGTTAAAACGGAATATTCGTTTGTACGGTAGTGTTGAGCTTAAGGTTCAAAGCGTGCACCCTTAAATAACCTTCGTACGGCAAATCAATATTAATGTATCAAAATTCCCGTCACCCACCGAGATATTCCGTTCGTATCGGATATTAACTAATCTACTCAATGTTCCCAGAAATCCGTAACTTAATTGTAAAGAATCGACCTCTTTTTAAGGCGAGTTGCATTCTTGCATCTCCATGAAACAATCACCAATATTCTTGACATAATCAGGTCCTTTATACGAGGACAGTAACCAGTTGTTGAAATATTTTGCCTCTTCAAAATCATTCCATGAATTTAAGTTTAAACTTTACATTTTTAACGAAAATAATATTGTCATATTTTCAATCTTTCTTTATCGTAATTTCTTAAAATTCATATGTAATATTGAGAACAAATCGTGCTATCAGAAGTTATGTCTATATATAAACCTGGTGATGTGCTTCAGCCGCAAGAACCATTCCCGCCGTCGATAATATAAAATATAACGCCGCATAGATTGGAATACTCCAATTCTCGGAATTGAAAATGACCGCAACATTTAATGAAGTATGTATGCAAAGTAGAGAACAGAAATAGAAATACACAAGTTTGACCGTTGAAGCTGTTCAATTTGTTGAAAATGGTCTTAATTCTTGCGTAGGTCTCGAGTGCCTGATAAATATTACCGAATATTAAACCGAGAGGAAGTGTGGTTCTGTGCAGACAACTCTTCATATATCTTATATTGAAAAATTAATTCCACTATGTATTGATCACCTCATGGTCCGAACCATTTTGACGTGATTGAAGCAAAGTGTGGTTGAATTTCTTCGTCAGTTTGTGACTGATCAAACCATGAAAACCATTTGAAGATTCGCGAGAGCAGGGCAATTATCATTACAATTTTTGTGTCCAATGAGAATGACTCTGTGGTATTCGAGCTCAAAAAAGAACCCAACTTTATTCGTTTTTCTAGTCTTTCATAGCCATAGCCTCAGTCACCCCCGAATTTTAAAAATGAGAACAGTATAGTGAAATATAGGCAAGCCAGAGTACTTGAAACCAGAACGACAGCGTAAGCTATGGTTACAAGGCGGTTGACCTGTTATTAGAGATAAATGTGGCCGTTACTTAAACCTTTCCACTTTCAAGCTCATTCTCGAAGCACACACCACACATATTTGACACCTAAACTCTAATCTCCTTTTCCGATGCGTATGCCAATCCTGTTCGCATGTACATATATGTTACAAGCGGAGATTTGTATGCGGTAGGGCGGTGACTCGAGCTTGAAAGTGGAAATCTTTAAGTGAGAGCAACATTATCGATAAAATTCGCTCTCAATTTGCAGACTTGGGTCAATTACACTGGAAATTGTAATTTCAATTACAAAATACAATTACAATTACGTAATTGTAATTAATTACATCCCACATTTTGAATGTAATTTGTAATTGTAATTCAATTACTTGGAAGATGTCTGTAATTGTAATTGAAATTACTATTTTCTCAAAGTTTTGGTCAGTCAATGAGAAAATGCGTTTTTAGTGCTGAAAAACACAAGAAAAGATGTATTTGAAATTTTAATTTGTATTGTAATTGTAATTGAAAATTCAATTACAATTACGTAAATGTAATTGTAATAAATTACATAAATAATTTTCAATGTAATTTGTAACTCTAAATGAAATACTTCCAAACATTAGGCTGTAATTTGTAATTGTAATTGAAATACTTTCAAAAATTAGGCTGTAATTTGTAATTGTAATTGAAATACTTTCAAAAATTAGGCTGTAATTTGTAATTGTACATAGTTGAAGTTCTTTCAAAAGTAGGCTGTGATTTGTAATTTGTAATTACATTTTCAATGTAATTGACCCAAGTCTGTCAATTTGATACATACTTGCTTAGAGTTTGGTGGTGAGGATTGATTACAGAGTCAAAGGACCGAAGCTCGTTTTAACCAGATATATAGAGTATAAAGAGAAGTAAATATCCAAAACTTGTGTTGATTTTTCAACTGCAACTGCAACCATCAAATTCATTTGATTTTGTCAAGTCCTGCTTCCGAACATCTCGTAGACCGTCCGTATGGTATACATGAAGACAATTCCATGAATAAGTCCACAGATTATCTCTATATACCAGAAATTATAATGTGTTAATTTGACACTCATACATTGTTTGCAATGGGCACCGCACAGTCCTTATTACGGCTGATTGTAAGCTGAACTCGTAAGAACTGCGCGGTGTTCTGTCTGAATTACCTTCTGCAAGACATTCGTCCGGTGGTAATAAATTTTGTCATTCGATTCAATTTTGAAAGGAACGAATGAACGGATGTCATGCTCACACCGACTGTTGAGATTTTGATTTTTTCTTGTGAAACAAGGAAAACGTTCAGTGGAACGATAAATTCTGGCTTCTTTTTTGAAGAGAACATATTGCAATGAATATTTGAATAAGGTTTTTTCCGACAATAGTGGTAATAGGCAAATAAGAAAACTTAGAATATGTTGAAGTGTTCTTACTAGTAGAAGTGGAACCGTTATTATAGAAACGGTTGACTAAGACGCGCGACGCAATGTGTATACGCTTAAATGTTTTCAAGTTCTGCAGAAAAATGAACGACGAAGATTAAAATTGGATTGCAACATCATCAAGTCACATAATATTATAATAGAAAAGTTTTCATATTTGTGGACTACTGTCAACATTCATCCATTAAGTTTATTGAATTATCCCTTTATGAACTCCATTTTCCCGATTAAAATTATTTATCCAAAACTGTCACCATCGCACCATCCCAGTCACGTTCGACCACAACCTCAGCTTGATTGCAGAATTTTAAAAGTTTGATGGAAACTGCAATTCTCAAGCATTGATCGTTTTATTTGACCAGCAAAGTCAAAGTTCGCAAGGACTTATCGTTCCTAGAAACTTCAATCATCCATCCAGAACACGCAATCGTAAAAGCAGCTTCAGGCAGTTCTTTCAACCCTTGAGAGAGAACTGGCACGTGAATAAAAGTAAAAATACATATATAGGAGAGTTAGAGTTGAAGCAAATATCCCGGAGATGGCAGTGCGGTCTAGCTAGTACATCTGAAATCCTGCATCCACTTTAACATTACAGCAAACTTTAACCTTTAACTTCATTCCTTTAAGTTTTTCATGT
This sequence comes from Protaphorura quadriocellata, assembly GCA_034698945.1. NCBI lineage: Eukaryota > Metazoa > Arthropoda > Collembola > Poduromorpha > Onychiuridae > Protaphorura > Protaphorura quadriocellata. Next base: position 9,603 of record JAQGCA010002716.1, on the reverse strand, counting down.
TCGTAATATTTTTTTTTAAAATAGTAAAAAATTCACTTTAAATAATAACTGACCCCCGTGAAAATCAAAACAAAGCTGGAAGCGTATTCAATTTTTAAATGAGTTTCTCCGGATCTTTGTAATGTAATGTACCAGCCAAATGGCTATATATTGCCATGCGTCACATGGCTTACATTCTATAGAGCCGGGAAACTCTCCTATAGAAAACCGTATTGGCGCGCATTAAAAGTATTATTCAAGATTCAGCGAAACCCGACTCCTGGAAATGCGAAAGGACCGTACCGGGCCGGCCCAACCGGCCTGTCTACACCTCTACTCCGTACGTGAACAAGGCAGTATGAGCCCACATGATATTTAACGTGTGGCACGGTAGACGAATACACGATATGTGTGCAAGATTGCAACAGAGTGTAATTCGTGTTATTAGAAGTAGAATGTAAATTGTGCGCTTGTTAATAACTGCCTTCTTGATATTTTGATAGTTTTTTTGTTTGGTATTACCTAATCCAAAATATAAGGACTCAGCAATGGGAAAATGTGCTACAGTAAATAAATAAATAATGCTGTAGTATTTTATCATCATATGTACTGTCCGTAGTAATTTAGTAATATAAACATGGAAATCTCATCGTATATCGACAACTTCACTATAAGGTATCGTCATACTGATCAAACAATAGAACTTGTGGAGGAATTTGCAAAATGTGTCAGCAATATAAAAATGAAAAACTCGATTTCTTTAGACAGCATGGGCCTACCTGATAAGAACGACTTGTCAAAGTCGTCGCTTCAGGCCATGTGACTGCTACGGAGAGTTCGATCAGTTTCTTTAATAACTAGTTGCCTTCTCGAGCTTGTCAAATATATGTCAATTTGACTTCAAATTTACGATATTTACTACGATAGTACGTGTAAAGTTGACACGTGTACTAGACTCGATATTATAACCAGCACTTCAAAATTCGGAAAAGGTGGGTCAATCACAATTTATTTAGTATCAACGTTCCATTCAAGTTCCTACGTTTGTTTGACTAGTAGTACCTACATTAAATAGTACAGGGTCACGCATAACCATTGCCCCCCCCCCAGGCAGACCAAACTGGGAGAGTCGGACAAAAAGTGAGATACACATTTTGTAGAGAATCTCATCGCGGATACAGGAAGCCATTCCGACTTAAAATTCGTTGTCGCATGTTGACGAATTTCGACGACATTTTGAAGGTAGGTACACAAGGTCACAAGAATTACCGACTGTTAATATGACCTCCCCAGGTGACCTCGTAGGTCACCAGAGGTCACATGCACTAAATGTTGACGGATTTCAACGAAATTTACAAGGCATGTACATAAGGACACGAGAATCACCAAGTGTTAATATGACCTCGCCAGGTGACCTCTGGCCCAGGTCACCAGATGTCAAATTTTCAGGATTGCTCGGAGTGGTCGGAAACGTGCATAAATGCAATAAAAAGTGGGTGTCAGAGGGTGACCCCGACCCAGATCACCAGTCTAATTATACGGAACCGTCTTTCGACGGCTTATTTACTTTAATTAAATTTAAATGAATTTGAGAGTTGAGTAATAATTTCAGACAAATTACGGAGAGAGGTATCTGAAGCTAGAATCGAGAAGCCAGGGTGGAATGTTAAGTTGTAACAGTTCCTATCAGTTCCATTTTTAGAGAGAAACAAGCCTAATTCAGTTCCAGTTCAAGTTATTACCTGCGATCGTACTATTCAGTTCAAGTTCCAGTTCCTATAATATCAGTTCCTATTCGGTTCTAATTTTTTTTACTACTTCTCTTGCAAGGGGATATTAGTTATGCATAGCTCAATTAAATGGAATCCGTCTAAAAATCGGACAAAAAATAATCCATCTAAAAATCGAATCGAAAAATAATCTCTATTAGATAATTTACACTAGTTCTTAAAACCGAAGTCGTAATATGAATACAAGCGATGTAGGTACTGTATAGTAAAAAAAACAGTACTGCGATACAAAAATAATACAGAGAGTTAAATGCAATTTCTCATCCCGTAAATAACTTTTGTGCAATTAAATTCTGACTCCGAAATATTAAAGGGAGGTACAAGTACATTCAAAATTAGTATTCATACAACCACTTTAACTTTCGTCTTACCATTGTGAACGTGATGATCTTGTGAATTAAATGCATCCAATCAAATCGTCCCGATTGTATTTAATTGACTCTAGGACTTATAATGAAGTATTTGAGATATTCCCTACAAACCGCAAATTACTGTGACGGAATAAATAAATGAATGGGCTGAACGATCTAAGATTGATTTAAAAATATAGAAATAAAAATGTCTACATCTTTTTGAAACTTATATACGAATTCCAAGTTCCAAATTCAGTTCCGCAATGATTTTCAGTTCCAGTTCCTAGCCCCCAACCGAAGAGCGCAGTTCCAGTTCCAGTGCCGACAAAATAGCAGTTCCAGTTAAGTTCTGGAACTGGAACTGGAGCTGAATTCGGAACTGAGTTAATAACTGGAACTGAACGGAACTGTTACATCACTAGAGCCAGCGGGATGTAGAGATTCGGATTGAAAATATGAATGAGCAAAACGCCAGGAGATTTTTCATTACTTTTTGAACATTGATGCGTTTTGAACTTCGGGCGGGAAAGAAATTAGTTTTCGGAAATTAATATCAAAAATACGCGACGACAAGCTTCGCTTCGCGCCTGTCTGTGGCAAATCCGGTACGGGATTACATACATCCTAGTTTCCTAGTATTTAGAAGAGCGGGTTCTGCATGTACGATAGTTTTGAGAGGCCAAACAATTTCCTTTCGAAAAATTTCTCGATTCTATCTTCTTTTTATTTCTCTTAACCATACTTTATTTATATTAACTGTATAAGCCTGCCGTTTGATAATTTTTGGTGGCTCTGGTCGGGTGGACCGGTAGCCGCCTGGTAGTGTGACTAAAACGGTGCACCGTGTGGAGACCTGGCGAGGCAAAACCCGTTTGCTTTACTCTTCGACTAGTGTTATCTAATTTTATTCTCTATGGAGGCTTTAAATCTGTAAATTACGGTATTTCTATTTTCTTTCAAAAGACCATACTACAAAAAGTACATTTCTGTAGGAATATAGTCATTCCCATTCCACTACAACTTGAAAAATTACACGAGCGTTAATTTCGTAACTTAACAGGACAGAACTCGAGCTTCGAACAGGACGCTAACAAGCTGATTCCATGTCACCGTGACGTAACCCGTGTTTCCCCGTAATCTCCACTTATTACGGAATCCCGATGACACTGAAAGCCCCCTATAAACAAATTGCGCTTAATTTGTCTATGAAAATCCACATATTCTGCTGTTCCTTATCAGATGCTACTGTCACTGTGAATTAAAATATTTAAATCCATTGTTATCTGAGGGATTAATGAGTTGAAGTGTGATGATTATGCTTTACCTTTAGACGTTAGATCTATGGAACCAACTGTGAGTTAATTATTTATGTATGCGCAGCACAAGAACTCTAGAGTATAAATTAAGCTAGTTTGATTCATTTGCAATTTAGTTGTCCGCATCTTTGACCACGATATAAAAATGAAGTTAGCTTTGACCGTTCTTGTATTAGTTGGTGTGATTGGGACATTAGGGCGCCCATCCAGTGATGAACTCAGACTCATCCAAGTTAGCGAAACTGAAAGTCCAAAATGGTTAACTGAGGATGAGGTCCTCAGCTTAATCCGAAGTCATGTCAATTTTATTGATATCACGGATCATCAAACTCCTCTCACAGCCAACGCACATTCGGTTTTTGGTAAGTAATTAACACTATACATATTTCCTACTTCTTTTGTGTTTACAGGGTGTGTCATGTATACTACCTATTTGAATACGCGGTAATTACCTCTAAACGCTTATTATTCTACCGCGCCGTAAAATGGTAATAATTCGAGCCCTCCAGCAGACATGTGTTTTGACGTGTGTAGAACCCACCGTAGCCACCCGTGCAGAAAAAAAAATAGCGCAGTAGCGCAGACATGTTGTCCACGCTACTTTCAAAATGGTTTCCTCCATTGAAGTTTTTCCCTACTACCAGACTTGGGTCAATTACATTGGTAATAATTACCAATGTAGTTGACCCAAATTACAATTATTGTAATTTCGATTACAAAACACAATTACAATTACGTAATTGCAATTAATTACTTTCAGAATTCCAGCTGTAATTTGTAATTGCAATTAAATACTTTAGAAATTGTGTGTGATTGTAATTGTAATTTGTAACTGAATTTATATTTTTCACAATTACTTTTACAATTATTTAAAATTTTGACCATCAAATACAACGATATAACTATGATGTCAGCACACATAAAATCATCATTTCGAGAAAGTAATTTGAATTGTAATTTGTAATTGTAATTACATTTTCAATTACAATTACGTAATTGTAATTTGTAATTGTAATTGCATTTTCAATTACAATTACGTAATTGTAATGGCATTTTCAATTACAATTACGTAATTGTAATTTGTAATTGTAATTGCATTTTCAATTACAATTACGTAATTGTAATTGAAATTAATTACTTTTCGATTTTTGTACACGTAATTGTAAATGTAGTTAATTACTTTCGAAATTTCTCCATGTATTGGTAATTATAATTAATTACAATCAAAAATGAGGGTGTGATTTGTAATTTGTAATTAATTACATTTTTAGAGTAATTGACCAAAGTCTGCTGAATGCCAATCCAGCAATTGACCATGTTGTTAATATTCTAGACGTGAAATGGAATTATTATTATTTTGTATTAATTTGACAGCCTACCCATCAACCATCCGATTCCGAGCCGTTGTACAGAATGTCTTTCCAAAATTGAGTATTTCACGTTTGGAGTCCTTCGTGAATGAATTTGCGACATTCAACAATCGCTACTACACTTCCCAGACGGGCGTCCAATCATCAGCATGGCTTCTGTCCCAAGCTACTCAAGCCATTGCTTCCAGTGGTTACTCTGGACAAGCTACTGTAAGTGCTTTCACTCATTCCTGGGCACAGAGCAGTGTCATTGCCCGTATTGAAGGAGCTGATCCAATACTCAAGACCGAGGTCATCGTTCTTGGAGCTCATTTAGACTCCGTCAATAGTGGTAACCCAGCCGCTGGGCGTGCTCCAGGTTAGTAGTTCTTGTCAGTCATATTGATAGTATTTTTATATCCACAATGGAGATCGCGGCGGGTGCATGGGAAAATCCCCTTTGGTGCGATTAGCTTCAAATTTGGCACAGTGATATACTTCGACCTTTCGAACAAGATGGCTGAAGACTATTAGCCTTAAATACTCAGGGTCACCCCTAGGTGGCGCAAAGTTAGGTGTGGCGTTCCCTCTTAGCCGAAGAAATGACCTCTACAAAAGTTGTTCCACTAGTTGAGACGAACTCCTTCTAGCAGTTTTCTCTGCGGTCAAAGCTTGAGGTCACAGGTTAGGGGAACCATAGTGTGACCTGATCCGTGGTGGTTCCCTTGACCTGCGACTTCAAGCTTTGACCGCAAAGAAAAGTGCTAGAGGGAAAAGTTGTTCATCTCTACTAGTGGAACAGCTTTTGTAGGGGTCATTTTTACGGTAAAGAAGAAACGACTCACCCAACTTTGGCGCCCCCTGGGAGTGGCCTTGAGTTTTTTAAGACTAATCGTCTTCAGCCATTTTGTTCAAAAGGTCGAAGGATACCACTGTGCCAAATTTGAAGTAAATCGCACCGAAGAGGATTTTCCCATGCACCCGCCAGGATGTCCTTTGATTATAGATATCGCATAATATTACCAAAAACAAGATTAGAATATTTTGATACTACAATTTGGCAGAACTTTCGTAAAAAAATCATGAAACAATGTCAAAATTGAATGTTCACTCAAGGGGCTCTAAGCAAAGGTCATTTGGAATCCATTATTGAATTTCCAATACGCTTTGATCACGTCGAGGTCAATGGCGCACATGACCGTTGATGACCACTACAGGTCAACTATGGCATTTTCGGGCTACAAACTTCACAATGTTTATTTTTTAGATCAACGGGTCTCAATATTTCTAGCCAAACAAAACCGGTCTATTAATTTATCGTAAGGTATCGCTGTGATAGTATAAAATATTCTGAAAAATCTAAATACCATTTTCTTTATCCCAAAGGTGCTGACGACAACGGGAGCGGTTCCGCAGTTCTTCTGGAAACATTCAGAGCTCTCTTAGAATCAGGTTTCATCCCCAAGAGGACTATTGAATTCCAATGGTACGCGGCTGAAGAGGTTGGTCTCCGAGGATCTCAAGACATTGCAACCACTTACATCAACCAAAGAGTGAATGTCATTGCCATGTTTAATTACGATGTTGTTGGATACAATATTGGGAAAACAAATATTGGAATCATCACCGATTTTACTGACGCTGCTTTGTCTCAATTCCTTCGGATTGTGGTCGACGGTTATCTCAATTTTGGATGGACCGATATTAGGTGTGGTTATGGTTGTTCTGATCATGCGTCTTGGAATAGAAACGGATTCCCAGCCGCCATGCCAGTTGAACTGGATTTCCATCCATCCATGCACACGATCAGAGATACCATTGACTTGGTCAATTTCCCACAAGTCATGGAATTTGCAAAATTAACCGTTGGAATTTCTGTTGAATTGGCGGAGCCATACTCTTTGTAAGTATAACAATTTGTAGCAGTTATGGACGTGAAATAAAAAATGAAAAACTTATTCGCAAAAATAAATTCGGATTCTTTTACTGCATTGTTTTCATTTACAATAAGGTCATCCAAGCCATATTTTCCTAATATTCTATCAGAAAACACTACCAGATTAGGCTGGAACCTGTGAACTTCTCTAATGCTAATATACAGGGTCCCGCATAACCTTTGCTCTCCCCTTGGCAGCCCAATCTGCGGAAGCCAGACAAAAAGTGAGATACGCATTTTGTAGAGAATCTTACTGCGGAGCCATTCCGATTGATCCGTTGAGCGTAGCGGAGCTAAAGAGCGTTTAAGTAAAACTCGGCATGAAAAGACCCCCAAAAGTAACCTTCTGCTATAAAAGCATACCCAAAATAATTATTATCGAAAAATCCGTCAATGCCACCCTTTTTGCAATAATTTTTCACAATTTTTAAAATTTTGTTGGACCGGTTTGGAGAAAGTTGATTTTTCTCTGCCAGGCCATTTGGAAGGAAAATTCTGATTTTTTTCACCAGCTACAATTTAATCAATCTTACTCTGTCTACTCTATCAACCCAGTGTGCATAAATTATTTTGAGCATTGAGGTAATAATATGTGGTGTTGAGTTCAAGGATAGTCTATTTCGATAAAGGAAATAATAAAGTCCGCGTATCTCTTCCAAACTCCAGGTATACCACTGACTTGATTTGTTCATTCGATAACTATTTGGATTTTGGAACTCACAAAACAGCGTTAAGAAAGAATAAAAAAATATTCAATCAATCAAAAGTAAAAATGCTTGGTGGCTGACTATATATTTGGCAACCTATACCCAATATACCTTACGCGTTCAAATGTTAGTAGCGTTCTTACTTTACCATATGGATTTACCAAAATTTGACGACTCCGAATCAGAACTTTGAAGATTGGATTATTACTTTTGTGATATTAAGAGCTTTACTAAAAGTGATACTTTCCGTGGCCGTGGGCCAATACGACACAATTAATTGGGAGACTACAGATTCCCTCCAGGACCAAACGAAATTAGTTAAATTCTCTGGGGCTACCTTAAACTAAACTTTCTCCACGTGTTCCTTCCCCAGACGTAATTATGACGACATTCTGGGAAAGTTTTCTAGATTTTGTCTGAAATGAGTCTTGCTCAGCCAACTTTTCCCAGTACGACGTCATAATTTGTTGAATTCAACAAGGGCTGTTATGCCGAAGCTGAAATTACCCGTAATTTGGGTCCATAAGAGCCCATGTTAAAAAAGTGAGGAAAGGCTTAAGCGTATCTGGGGCGCACTCCTAACCATCACAGCATTCTTAGTAAATTTTATTATTTCCGCTTGTTCTGCAGCTTCAATATGCGCCTACCTTCATTTGATTCGAAATAGTTGGTCAAAAGTTATATCAATATTTATTTCGCTACATCATTCTGGTACACCCTGTACATTTTATAGACAATGTTAAGTCAGAAGCGCTCATATATTATTCTTTTAGTTGAACTTTTTTAGCTGGAACGGCAATTCTTTTTGCCTGCATGACATAGTTTATGTGCGTCCCCATCAGATTGTGAGTGTTTGCGAAATAATTGAGTTCCGCACCGAAATTCAAAATCTGAAAAGTTAGGAAATAATAATTTCAAAATTATCTTCGTCATATCGTCAGCTGACTTTATAAGAATTTAATTAAATTATTTAATTCTGTTGCAGCTGTCTTATGTTTTTTTATCTTCAGTGAATGAGTCACCTTTTCCTTCCGTGTTCCGTCGGTCTGTGACGAAAAAGATCTCAGAAAACCGTACAAACAGTTGTTGGTTGTGGGCGTAATAAATATAATTCGAATTTAAAACAAGGAAAAGGTCAAAGGTCGGTGGAGGTGCGGGTCAATTGAAAAATGGCAATCGGAAATGTTTTACTGTTGAGCCAGTTGGCTGGGAATATCGTCGCACTCATTCTTTCCCTTTGTATCATAATACCTATGAGCATTCATGAAGGAGATTTCAGGTCAGTCACTTAAACTTATATGTCAAAATTAAGGTCGTTAATGATAATTCATATTTTTATAATTAAGGAAAGAACACCTAGCATTGAAAAGTTTTGATAGTTTTGAAAATCCAACGTCCGTAGCGGCGCTGACGATGGCTTAAGTAAAAATCGGCAAAAAATAACCGTTTTTTCAACGGCTCTCTGATAAAAACGCACCCAAAATAATTTTTTTTTGAATAATCCGTCGATGCTATCTTTTTTGCAATATTTTTTTGCAACTGTTAAAATTTTGTTGGACCGGTTTGGAAAAAGTCGGTTTTTAGCTAGCCTTGGAGAGAAAAATCTGATTTTTTGCTGCAAAATGCCTTGCCAGCTAAAACCCGACTTTTTCCAAACCGGTCCAACAAAATTTTAAAAATTGCAAAAGAGTATTGCAAAAATGTTAGCATCGGCACATTTTCCTATAAAAATTACTTTTAGCCCGTTTTTGGCAAAATACCGTTCAAAAATCTGTATTTTCAAGCCAATTTATACTCAAGCGCTCGTCAGCGCCGCTACTCTCGCGGATCAAATACCCTAGAGCATTTCTTTCTCATTCCACCCAGCTAACGTAAATATTTTTTATCTAAATTACGACTACAGTTGACACTATGTCATGCATCCCTCCATGGTGCATCACACCACGGAGTCAGAATTTTGAAATTCGATATTTAAGTGTGTCAAAATTCAATTTTAAAATGGGACTAATTCTCATGCGGAGAGGAGTGGGAGTGCTCAGGTGGGGTTCGGCCATCATGGATCTAGCCATTTGTGGTCCTCCGGTAAAACAGTAAACAGATATGATGTTGACGTTAATTCAGGTTAATGTCATTCGGGGTTTTATAGGGTAGTTGCCAATACCATAGTTGGTCA
>JAQGCA010002715.1:0-13281 GCA_034698945.1 Protaphorura quadriocellata | reverse complement strand
GTACAGGTCTTCAGTCTTCAGACAGCACAAAGTTCTAAGCACATGAGCAGGTTTGCAGATGAGACGTCACATCATGAGTGACACGTATGGCCGGGGTGCGATTTTCACTCCATGACGTGTATAGTAATAGTTGCATGTTACGTACAGAGCAGCGTGGGTTAGGACAAACGACACAACAAAAACACAATAAGTGAATGTTAATACAGGGCATAGGCCTCGGTGCCTTGTCGGAAATGTGTCCCTCAACGAGTACTCGCGATGTCGGGTGATGGGTTTGTATGTATGTGTGTAATAACAGTCACAATTCAATTTAATTTTCCAAATTTCGATGTTCGCTCACAGATTTTGAACGTAATCAATCAATGCGATGGTAAATATTCGTACCAGGGAGTTCCGTCCCAAGTTTACCGTGTTCACCGCGAAGAGATTTTGGAAAACAACAAGGTTTTGATGAAATGGGGAGAAAAAACACAGCACTCACGCTCCCGCAGAATGACTTGCCAACCTTCACAGGGGAGCAACTGGAATGGTCATCGTTTTAAGATTTGTTCACATCGCTGATCGACAAAAATTGTAAGTTGACCGATTCTCAGAAATTACATTATCTTAAGAATTCCGTCAAGGGAGATGCTGCCAACCTCTTGCATTCAATTGAAATTACTGATGTCAATTATGGAGAGGCAAGGGCACTTCTTAAAGAGAGATATGAAGACAAGCGTCAACTGATACATTGCCACTTGAAGTCGCTCCTGTCACAGCCATCTCTAACACAAGATTCTGTAAGCCAGTTACGGAATTTACTAGACTCAACGGCCAAGCATGTTCGTGCCCTCACAGCTCTTGGTCTACCTACACAAGAATGAGATTCAATCATTGTTTGCCTACTCATTGAAAAAATGGACTCAAGCACCAGAAGTCAATGGGAACTCTAGATCTCAAGCAAGACCTACCCCAAGATGACTGAGGTCAAGGAGTTTATGGAGAAGCGTTGTCGTGCACTGGAAGCCACGGCAACCCCCAAATCAAGCTCATCCCAGAAGCAGTCAACTCAGAGCCCGAGGCCAGGTCGGAAGACTGTTTCATTTCATACATCCGCTGAATCATCATGTCCATCATGCAAGTCAGACCATTTCTTGTTCAAACGTCCAGAATTTGGAAAACTAGATCCTACTGAAAAATCAAATTTTGTCAAGAAGATTGGGGTAAGCTTCAACTGTTTGTGTCCCAACCATGTATCTCAGAAATGTCAGTCAAAATCTTTATGCAGAAAATGTAGTAAAAGGCACCACACATTATTACATAAGGAAGAGTCCAGTCGACAACAACCTTCAGTTCCCCCGACTGTGTTTAATGGGCATAATGGTAATGATATCCAAGTCTTGTTGTTTACAGCCTTGGTACAAATCAAAGATTCCGCTGGTCAACTACAAGAAATGTTTGAAAATGTATTTGATATTACAACCCAAAGTATTTATTTTTTGACTAAAATGCACTCAAAATATGCAAAGTTATAAGGTTTTTCATCTTCTAATTTATTATTCCAAACATTTCAAGGGTTTCCTGAAATTTTTTTTTTTTTATTTATGAAAAAATTGCGGTCCTGAGATCAGTTTTAGGGAAAAGTTCCATAAGATATCCCATGCTAAAATCTTGAGAACAAATAAAAATCTTTTACAAACAAAAATTTTTTAAGTCTTGTTTAAAAATTTTGAGTAGTTGGTACTTTACTCAAATTAGTTTTTGGGGTAACTCTTTTCCGCGAGTACCTCCCTCGTAAGTGAAGCGTCCTGCGTAACACATGAAACAAACACACACCCACCTGGGACTTACTCAACGTCCAAATAACATTGGAACCAAGAATCATATTTTGATTACAAAACTTCAACTGAAGCAACGAAACGGTGATTTAAATATTAAATTGGTAAAATTAATTATAAACCACCATGAGCGGTATGTGACGTTTTCTCCACAGACGGCATTTTGATAAACTTACTCCCTCACAGGCAAAATGCCTGACCATTTGCAGAGCTTCTATAGTGGTATTGGGGTAGAGTGCAGAATCTCTTACCAGGGCAAGGAACATAATCCCAGCCAATGGACCTGAGGTCACAGCAGGGCCGTACTGGCTGCTTAGGGGCCGCATTGGCAGTTAACATTAGTGACATGAGACAAATAAAGGGCGCCTTAATTCCACGCCCATAATGTTAAATTTCTAGGAGCGCACTTGGTAATCGCCAAATTCCCTTATGACCAGTCCGGGCCTGGTTCACAGCACTTCTCAATTTTTCGGTTGAGAGCCCACTTGCTCCCAACTTGTCTCCCTTGGTGGCTCAACTAAATAGATCTCTGTTGCTGTTGCTGCCGGAGTAGATCGATTTTGTTCAAATTGACTTTCAACAAAACAGGATTTTTAGTGGGAGGGAATCGACTTTTTGGCCGAATTGGTCAACAATACGTCCAAGTATGTTAAAGTTACCGAAGTTTGGATTTCAAGAGCAAGTCTAATAATACTAATTATTTGATTTTAAAGAATACATTATTAATTCATAATTACATTTAATTTTTTATTACAAGGGTTTCGGGAAATGTTTTTGGCCACTGACCTCAGCTTTTATGTTTAATTGTAGACCCTTGACGTTCCGAGCTATGGCTGATTGTACACCCGTCGAGGGAGGAAGCGAGTTGTCCTGTCTGAATCTGTGAATCATCAGAATCTGTATAGGGTTTTGAGAGAATCAGACACTCAGATGAAGGGATTTACACTTGTCACGTCTCTAACTGAAATTTTGAAGAATCCGTGCATTTCATAGTTGAAATATTATACAATTACTCCAATATATATCGTGTCTCAGAAAATATTGGAATCGTTTTCTTCATTCAGTGGGATGTCTGGAGAATATGTCATTTGGTTTACGGAGATCAAATTGAATTACAATGGAATTTACACTTGCAGTGCCGAGAATGTATATGGCGAAGACTTCTTTGAAATAGATATCGACGGTTTAGCTTCCGAAAAACAAATCGCCATTTTTGCACTAACTGGTGCAGGAATTGTAATTATATTCTAATACTGCAATTCCTGTGAAGGAAACATATTGCCCAAAAAGTAACGTGACTGCAAATGACTGATAATGAATTCTTCTAACGAGAAGCCAAACATTATCTCAAATACAGAAAATTATTCTAAAATTGACGGATGGAGAAGTGAAGGAATTTTTTTAAAGGGAAACCTGAAAAAGAAGTTTCTAACTCAATTGACTGTGTAAATATCATTACCTTGGCAATGCCATTTGTCCAAAAGAATGAAATATCCTTGAAGAATTTAATAATTGGTAAATGGATTTTTAATGGATCTATTCATTGAGAAATGATTGCTAGCAAGTAATAAACTATATTTGTATATTGCAGAAAATGACGCTCCACCTGGTAAAGGTCAGTTTGGGCTGGTTATTCGAGGCGCATATACAGATAAACCAGTGACGGTTAAAACTTTGAAGCCGAACAGTGACGTCAATCAACACATTCATAAAAATTATATCCTGATTTCAATTACAATTTTCAGACTTGGGTCAATTACATTGATAATGTAATTAATTACAAATACAAATTACAGCCGAATTTTGAAAGTATTTCAATTGCAATTATAAATTACATGCATAATTATTGATGTAATTAATTACAATCACAATTTTGTAATTGTAATTGGATTTTCAATTACAATTACAATTACATTACAAATTACAATTTCAAATATAAATTTTATTGTGTCTTTCAGCACTAAAAACGCATTTTCTCTTTCAATGATAAAAATTTCATTCAACCTTTACTATTAAACAAATGTAATTGAGAAAAAAGTAATTTCAAATACAAATTAGAATTACAGTTACAGACATCTTCCAAGTAATTGAGTTAGAATTAAAAATTACATTCAAAATTTGGAATGTAATTAACTACAATTGCAATTACGTAATTGTAGTTGTATTTTCTAATTGAAATTACAATTACCAATGTAATTGACCCAAGTCTGACAATTTTACATTTTAGATGTTGTGTATATGGTGGTGGAGCTGAGTCCAATTGGAGACTTACATTCATACCTTCGACATGCAACATCGTCCCCAATTTTAGAAATATTTTGACAGAGTCACCACACCACAGAGTAAGGGTCAATTTCATTTCTGTTTTGTTACTCAACTGAATGACTTATACACAATATCCTTTCAGGGATGGGAACAAAAATTTCAAATGTCCAATGAGGCAGAAGCATTTTTTAAATTGGAGTCAGCAAATCGCTGATGGAACGATATACTTGCAGGGAAATAAAGTGAATTCAATTTTAAAGATTTCACCAGTAAATATCCACGTTATACTAAGATTGATCTTAATTTTTGTTTTAACTATTTTCAGCTTGTCCACGCGGATTTGGCAACTCGGAATATCCTCATGTCCTCCGCCGATGGTTCAAGGGTTGGTTTTTCTGGTTGGTTCTTGACACTTGAATAAAACTGAACTTGAAACTTGAGGGTTCGACTATCCAAGCCCCACTATGCAACCGTTGAAATGTAAAATCAATTTCTCATTGTTATATTTCTAAACTACTTACATCATTTCCCTAACGAGGGTAGGACCCAAGGTGTAACCCTCCAATTTTGCTCGAATTGGCTTTGTTCGGAGAAGTTATTTATTTATTTATTCAATCATAACGCGACTTCCCAAAAATTGGGTCCTTACATCATGAGAAGTTCCTAGCAAGAAGGCAGAAATCACAAAGTTACCCCAAAAACTAATTTTAGTAAAGCTACAAAGAACTTATGTGTCAGGACTCACTTGTTTTTAAAAACTTGAAACTATTTTTAAAATTCGAATTCTGAGTAGTGGGTGACGACACTTCATTCCGATTGTTTTTGAACAAAATCGATCCGGGAAATATCAGAAGGTTACACCTGGAGTACTTCCCTCGTAAGTATGTGTTTTAAAAACGTGTACAGATACAGAAATGCAGAAGCGATGGAATACAGATCCTCAAAGGAGTTGACATTTGAACAAGTACTGAATTTCTTTCAGACAGTGTCAGTCTCAGTATCAAGCCAGTCACTGAATCCCGTAAGTTTCTGACAGCATTTCAATAGAAGGGAATCTTTATTGTAAAGGTCTTATTCAAAATGGCAAGTCACCCAATTTAAGAATTGAAACACTTTTAAAGAGATCGCATGTCCACGTCAAAATTCAGATCTGCGAAAGAGAAGGGCGAATCCCCTTATGTTCCCCTTAAGAATAAAAATACACTTACAAGGGAAGCTCATGATATGAGAGACCGACTTAGACCAGTCATTCACTTTCATTCACTTTACAGAAGATTCTGAAAAAATTAAAAATAATTTTTTTCAAGATTTTGTATTCCCTTGTTATATCCAAAATTGTGATAAAATTCCAAGCTGTGTGACAAGGAGAAGGTAAGTTAACGCGGAAATGCGTCACAATTTAGGTTACGGCGTAGAAGGAATTCCTGGAGCCAAAAAGATAATAAAATATAATTGGACACTGATTAGGAAGAGTTAAATGTATTTTTTTTGACAATTAATTTCCCTTTAAATCCTTTCTTTAATTAATTTCTTTTCCATAACACTTGTTGTTGTCATCACCAACTTAAACTGACAACTTTCCTACAAGGTTGGCTGATACCTAAATTAATGGAACATTTTGCAACGATCCCGAAGAGACCACAAATTCGATTCCTGTAACGATAGAATTTAATGATAAAGGTGGCGTCAATGTACCACTGGTGGCATTGGACACAGAAGGCAATCACTAGAAGTGGAAATTAATATGCCTACAGCATCGGCTCGGGTCAATGTTTTGACCTCAACAAAGCTGCCAAGAAACTAAAAGATGTAAAAAATCGATAATTAATTGAAATCTAAAGTCAAAATCTAAAGTCTAAAGTATTAATTTTTTCAATTTTATTTCGTTTATATAAATTTCATTATTCAGATTAACAAAAATATACATTAATTGACATAGAGTGTAAGAATTATTGAAATGACGCTGGTTATTTTACGCATATGATAGATTTACCTAGAAAGGGTACCCCTAGTAGTAGGAAAACCCTAGTGGAGAGAAAAAATTAATGCATTTAATAATTAGACACTTGCATGGAGGAAAGAGAACAAAATCGACGGGATATTATCCGAGGATTTCTCAGATCTTCAAAAGGAGTTCCCATTCAATATTAGCCGAGAATACAAGGATGGCCGACCAGGTGGTCACCTCAACATTTCTATGCAAATTATACATGTTTTTATAATTTTAAATAATTATAAGTGATTATTGCCGAATTTTCCACCTGGGATGTGAAGAAAAGATTAAAAGCATCTGATGCTGAAGCCGTCATTTAAAAAATCCTAACTTTTTCTTTGCACTTGACCTCAATCGCGGATTTTGTTATCCCGGACAACTTGTGATCGGAAGAGTTGTGCGAATTGTGGGAGGACATGAAGAACGAATCCGCTGTAAGTCACGTGAAGTCTATTTTTTTCAAAATTATAATTAAAAAAAAAATTCGTTCAGATTTTCCACTCGGGTTCCACGGATTAGGATTGGTGTCCTGGATAACGACTCATACACAAAGAATTACAGATACCAATGACCATCGTAGTGATGCTCGACGTGCTGTTGCAACTGGTCATGAGAAATTTCGAGTGTCACACACACATCAGAACCAAGAGATATACTTTGACCACACGATTCAACTCAATCAACAAAATAGTAATTCAGATATCAAATTGGTCAAAATAATTCTCTTAATTATGAACCACCGCGTACTCTAATGTGATATTTTCTCCATAGATGCCAATTGAGTTACTTAACTTCTGCCTGAACGCTATTACTTCGCATTTGCATTTGCATTTCAGTTACCGGTCGGAATCCCGGCGTCATATTCTCACAATGGTGTCGAGGCAGAGTCCAGAATCTTCTGCCAAGCACAAGCAACATACTCCCCATTCATAGGACCTGAGGTATGATAATGTGTCTATTTGATTGTCTTCCGCAGATCGAGGTGTTCATTCCAGGTGGGTCCAACCTTGCAAGAAGTATTTCACATAATTCAAATGAATGTCCAATATTTGAAAAGAACACTGAGGAATAAAAAGTATTGCGACTGAAGTCATTTTTGTTTTGTCATGTGAGGCATTACATTGCGACGAATCATTGTCAGCGCTGTCGTTCAACTTGTTCGTGATTTTCACTTTCTCGATGTTTCACTGGAGATTAATTCCAGCTACTTCCGTAAACGGTTTTTAATTTAGTTCGTTGGGTTCTTTTGTTCATGTCAATAATTTCAGTAAAGTGTGTTTAATACTCGAACCTTCACTATATTGACGTTCATGTACTTCGAAGATTATGTCTTAAATAATTTGACAAAATTAAAAATACGAAGAGCTAAAGAGCCATTTCTTTTAATTTGAGAATATATTCGCAAGAAGCAGAGTGAACTTGACATGCAAGTTTACATTCTGTATCCAGGAAGTTAATTTGTACATATCCAATATCCTATAAGATTTAATATTATCTACTACACCTAATACAAATGAAAATTCATTATTATGTGTTGCGTAAGCAAGGGATTATGAAATGTGTTGTCCGTCCGTCCGTCCGTTCGTCAACACTTTTCATGCAGTAAACGTTGACGGATTTCAACTAAAATTACAGGGTAGGTACGCAAGGTCACGAGAATCACCAATTGTTAATATGACCGCGGAAGGTGACCTCTGAGGTCACCAGAAGTCACATGCAGTAAATATTAACAGATTTAAACGAAATTTAAACGGTAGGTACACAAGGTCACGAGAATCACCGACTGTTAATATGACCTCGCCAGGTGACCTCCAAGGTCACCAGAGGTCACATACATTTAATACGACGGATTTCAACGAAATATACAGGGTGGTACACAAGGTCACAGGAATCATAGTGTTAATATGACCTCGCGAGTTGAACTCTGACCCAGATAACCACAGGTCAAATTTTTAAAGTGGCTCAGAATGATCTGAAACGTGCATAAATAATAGAATATGGGTGTCAGAGGGTGACTCCGACCCAGGTCACCATTTCGCTATCTAGCTATCAGGCTTTACGGAGTATCCATGTATATGCGTCGACGGTTTATTGGTTATAAGAAACACAAATGCGTACATGACGAATACTGTTAAGTTTACTAGTTACCTTAACTAATTATTGGATTCGTGTCGCCTAGAAATTTGTAATCGCCTTTTGCCCTTTAAGAACAGGGACAAAACCAAGTCAACAAGTATCCAGTAAGAATTGGTTATAGGAGAGACAATTAAGTGAAACAGAGCCTTAGCTGTCAAAAAGAGATCAGCACGTCTGTACCAAATATATTCAGCGGTGAAACCACAAATACTTAGAACAATTAACAGTCCAAATAAATAAAAGCAGACCAAAATATGTGAGTAGAGTTTCAAGGGAGCAAACTCAATTTCTCCTTTAAAATTTCCAGTCCCATTCAATGATTCATAGAAGCGTTGAAAAATTGGGTCTCTCAGCTGTGTTTCCACGTTGTTCACAAGGAACTCTACCTTGGTGTCCTGTAGCCATCGGAACGCAGTCGAGAGTTGATTTCGATAGAATCCGGAGAATATCCAACTTTCTGCGGCGACTTCCATTATTTCATCGATGAAGTAACATTTAAACTCTGGTGCAACCGCCTTCTTATAGCCACGCATCAACTCGCCGTCACTCTTAAGCATAATGCGTATGTGATTTTTGTCCAGTGCATCGTACTTTACCATCAGGGACCACGAATCATTACCGAAGACAAAACTACTGTTCTGAAGTGCTTCAATCCCGTTTTTACGAAATACTTCCCTATACAAGTCATAATTCAAATTACGCGTGTCCAGTTCAATTTGGGATGGTACCAACAGCACAAATATTTTCCTCCCTGACAAAATGACTTCTTTCAGAGTTTCGTATTGTTTATCTTTGAACGGGAGGACTGTCTGGCTCGTAACTTCGGATTCGTACAGGCTACCAAGTATCACGAAACCAATTGATAAAGCACAAAATAGTAATGTCATTTTCAATACACTTTGTTTAACCATTATACAAAATGTATTAAATATAGGAGATTTGTCTTTGCTATTATGAACAATTGAAACCGAAATGAAACTTGCCAACACTCCAATCCAAACGTACAAATCAAACGGCTGGAATAGAGTCACCAACTTCACTTTCTCCAGCAATACTCTTTTGATGGGTTCACAGTATATTAATCCACGAGTTAAAGTCATTACTGGAATTAGTGTGTACATCTCATGAAGTTCTTCTGGTGATATCGGTGCACAAGTTGGACAAATAAAATTATAACTCGCATTGGCTTTAATCATTTCAAGTTCACTTCTTTCTTGGTAGTCCCAGATACTAACTAAAGTGAAGTTGAACTTCTTCGCGAGAATATACATGAGGTATCGCCCGCCAATCATGGAAATGTTACAATCACCGAAGTTATTAACTGCATAACGGAGATTCTCACATCGAAACCAGGAATCATGAAGAAAAGCTTGTATTAAAAACGTCGTCATTTGAAAATCTGAAGCAAATTTTGACCAATGTTTATCTATCTCCTTAAGAGATACGCCTCGCTTTTCATGATATGGTAAATCCACTAGCCCAATGTTAAGCGGAGTGACGTAGTCAATGCGGATCCTTGCAACACTGTCATATTCAGACCCAACAGTATTGCTATCATGTGTGATTATGAATGTACTCCCAACTCGAAATTGTTGAAATATGTAATTGAGCCTGGGACTCCAAAGCACGAACTTCCGATTTCGCTCGCCGTTGACGTCAAAAATTAGAAAATAGTAGGAGTAAATATTCTGATCCCCGAACTTATGTGAATTGAGTAAAATGAGATCTTGCTCAGTGGGTTCAACCAAAAGTCTAATGAGACAATTATCGTTGAACTTTCTCGTCAGCGCCATAAGTCCTGTAAGTTGCCCACTCGAAGTTAATTGTTTGATGGGAATTTGTTTGAAACGGTGGTAAACAATTATTGTGAAATGACTGGCATCCAAACGTGATCGAACCAGCCAATAATTATCCAATATAGCAGCCTCATGAAAAATCTCACAGTAGAAAATACAATGGATAAAATCTTCTCCCAGATATATGGTTGAAGAACAAACTTGAAGCGAGAGTACAACAACAATTAAAAGTTTGATGTTCAACATTTTGTTTATTAACAAAACTTAACTCTTGATATGTAGTGTATTTAGTCACATGCAATTACAATAAAGAGGAACACAGAAATCCAGTCAACAGCACGAGAACGACTAAGAAAGAATGAGTACCAACTTGTCTAAATTGTGAAGTCGTTCGAAGGTTGATCAATCGGACAGAATTGGAGGACGTGGATGAATTGGATTGTGCAGCGAAGAACGTATTATGTCGAGTGTCTGAAACACTTCACACAGCGTGACAGATAGAGTGTTTTCAATGCAATTCGTCTCGGAATGCCGCCCGTGCGCCATTCTCCGTCTTGGATGGCATAAATGGAACCCATTATAGTCATGATATTCCGTCATTACGCAAAATGCAGAACCAGAGTTAGAAATAAATATGTTATAATCCAGCTAGTAAGCTAGATTACAGATTTGAAGCGAGAGACCAAATACAGAGAGCTAAATAAAGCACGAGTATTCTCGGGCCAAAGGCCCGAGAATATTCAAGCTTAGCGGTTAAAAGGTTAATTGTTGCCATTTTGGTAGATTGTTTGATGGATGGCCTCTTACATCATGTTAGTGTATGCATGGTATGTAGTCACAAGCAATTTCAACCCACAAAGAGATCCAATCAACCGCTCTCGCACAGGTTAGTTACGGAATTAAATGTAGAATTATTTTAACGGAAATATTCTCTCACGGCACTTAATCGACGGGAGGAACGAATTTGATTCGAGTTAAAAACACATATTCGTTCAAGTAGAAATCATAACTAAGGATTAATTCAAATTAATGGAATATTAGATATGAACTGATGTGAAATGAAATATATCTTGGCACTGAAGTGAAAGCTTCGGTATGAATTGCAGTGTTGTTATTGTTAACGGCCCTAGAATATTTGTTGAATTTTGAGAAATTTCAAAAACTGAATTAGGGATTTAACGTTTCCCGTTCTAAAGAGTGTCCTCAAAGTAAAGAGACAATTTTTGAAGGCTCCTCTTGGTATGCAAAGAATTTTGTTTACTGGAATAGATTTTTTTTTACTACACAGTAAGCGATTACCCTTCAGATTTTATTGATCATTTTGAGTCAGTTTGTCTGGATAGATCATGCAAAAAAAAAATCACAGGAGGTCGCAAATCATATTTTTTTTCGTCCAAAAACTCGTTCAAATATGATCGGAAAAAGACTGTCAAATATTTTTTTAACGAAGGAAATTGTCGAAGCGCAATTTATCGTATACTACATATGTATGACGAGTGCGGTGGTGCACTTTATAAATAACTGAGTGGCCGATCTGTGCCAGTGGTCACAAAGAAAGTGGTGAAAGCAGTAGAAAGTTTGCATATACGGATACCTAACATCTCAACCCGTGCTGCGGCTAATAAAATCGGAGCATCGTGATCGGACCTGTGGGTAATTAAAGCTTATAGGTCGATCGATCGGACAGAAATGGAGGACGTGGACGAATTGGATTGGACAACGAAGAACTTACTTTGTCAAGTGTCTGAAACGCTTCGCAAAGCTTGACAGATAGAGCGTATTCATTGCAATTCGTGTCGGAATTCCGCCCCTGCCTCATTCTCCGTCTTAAAAGTCACAAACGGAACCCATTATAGTCATGATATTCCGTCAGCCATGACCAGAGTTAGAAATGAATATGTTGTTATTGGGATACCTGGATTACAGATTTGAGGCGAGAGACCAAACACAAAGAGCAAAATATTTATTGTTGCCATTTGAGTAGTTGTTTAATGGCTGACCTCTAGTGTATGTATGGCCTATAGTCACAAGAAATTTCAACGAACAAAGAAATCGATCAACCGCAGGAGCACAGGTAGGTTATGGGATTGAATGTAGAAGAATTGTTTCAACTGAAATATTCTCTCCCGGCACCTAATCGACGGGAGGAAGGAACTTGATTGGAGTTAAAAACTTTCGTTCAAGTAGAAATCTTAACTTCGGATTAATTCGAACTAATGAAATATTTTTGTCTGGACGGATGTGGAATGAAATATATGCGGGCATTGAGGTTCATACCTTCGCTATAAACTTTTGCAGTGTTCTTTTTGTTAACGGCCCTAGAAAATTGCACGACAATTGCCTACGACTAGGATACAAGTCTCAATTATTTATATTCCAAAGCTCTATTATGACTGATTGATGTGACAGGAGATTGAACCACGTGTATAAATTGGATTGGATATTCGAGGACGCAATTTTTCAAGGGATTAGAATAAACCGGGCTTTTCTTTTCTATTCGTCTAGGAATTTCGCCCTTGCCATATTACTTCGCTTCGAATAAACCGTTCCCTTTTTGCCCCCGCGTTGTCTTGGATGTGGTGGTTGCTTCCAGAAACCAATAGCGTTGCTCCAGAAACTTCTTGGCTTCCCGCAAAATTGGGCAAACTCTGCCACGGCTGTCGAGTTCGAATTGACGACGCGAATCCGCAACTAATCTCTCGGTGATTAGGAACGTGGCATCGATTTCGTCTCAACTATCAGTCTGGTAACCCAATGTAGTTAACGATGGAAAATGTTTCACACTCGTGTCTAGTATTTCACGAAGATCAGTTGCTGATTCCACCGGCTCCTTCCGAGCAACGGACAATTGTTCACGTTACGATTTCTAGGAAGAACGAATCAGTCCAGTCTGTAATTTTCCGGTTTTATCGCCCAGACAGGAAATCGACGTTCCAGTCAGTTTCGACATGATTCCAGCGGACTATCGACCCATCAACTTTTTTTCTATTTAACTTTGTTTCATGGAATCGTCTCATCAACTTCATGTAAATTCATTAAATTAATGTCTCAGTAGTAGTAGTTGTGGGTCTGAGGTGTTCGTTAGGGGTCTTCACGGGTTTGCTTGTAAAAAAAGCGCGGGTCGTAGATCTCGACACGAAACTGCTAATGACGTCTTGCTCGTCCCCTCAGATCGGCTGAGATTCCTTGTATCCGGAAACCAGTAGGGTGTTCTAGAGTAGATGGAAAGAGACCTGATGGGTTGACTTTAATTCCTTGGAGTAGAGGGAAGTCG
>JAQGCA010002714.1:0-13282 GCA_034698945.1 Protaphorura quadriocellata | reverse complement strand
TCCCAGTCGAATCGGATAATCCGATCGACGGAATAATGAAATCGAATAGGGGGAAATACTTCTGACTCACCCTGTATTATTAATTTATTATGTGGTGCCAGTAATTACCCATCACCTGATCGAATTACTTATAGTCCCGGATTTCCTCATCCGAGAATTTTATTTTTGTATGTGGGAGAATTATATTCATTTTGCCTCCGTTATATCCTGGGTTTAAATTTCATTAACTCTAAAATCTTGATAACAACAAATTGCTTAAATCTAAATTTAAAAAAAGTACAAGACACGGCGCAGGAAATAAATAATAATTTTTGAAAATAATTGATGGATTAGTAACTACTATCTACTTGGATTTTCTCCTTACTGTTAGAAGTAGGTTTAACAAAATTCAAGTTCATTTTTAGATTGTAGAAAATGCTGGACATGAAAAACTTGAACAATCTCTAGTGAATTGTCCCGGACATTTAATTATTGCACATTTAATCGTTTATCCCAGGATTTTCCCCTTTTCCACGGCAATGTCAAATTTTTTGTTACGCTGAACCTGTCATTTTTCTTGGAGATCAGCTCACTTCCTTTTCTATATAACCCCGAAGAATATAGAAAGGACTGAAACTCTCAACAAAGTGAACGCGATTTGAAGAAAAGGTCTGTAAACGGAGAAATGAATGTAGGATTGCAACGGATGTGTATCAAAATGTACCACACTACTTCTATGAACATTTTCAGAATGTGTGCGTGAAGCCATGCCATAAAGTCTTATAAACTCATTTCTCAGGATTATAGAACAAACTTTTGCGTTAATACCCATGGAACTTAGTTTACTAGGACCTGGGAGAGAAGTCAGAAACACTTGTGGAGAGCTACTACGACCGCGACGTCTCCGTACATTTACAACGAAACAGACTTTCACAAATCCATGTACTTTTACGGCATGCTCTTATGGTTTATAGGATTTCACTGCTTTTAGGGTCAGATATGATGTACTATTCAATTGACACCACGTTATATTTTATTTTATTGAGATAGTGCTCCGGGTACCACTGATTTTTCTTTGATAGTTCTCAAAAATCTGGCTTCTTCTTGTAAAAAATTTCCCATGTTTTGAATTTATGTCTTCCAGCTACGTTTCTCAATGCAGGTTTTCCCAACTCCTACGTTTGACGGATTGAATTTGTTCATTTCCGATTCAATTCCCACCCCGGAAATGGCCGCGAACGGACATAAAATTCAAGAGTAACGCTAGTTTTCCGATGTACTGGCTCTTGAAAAGGCAAAGTAAATAAAGCCAGTGAAAGGAGGTTTGGAATCGATTTTCTCCGTCTGTCGTTTCTGTTCCATTCTTTGATGTAAGCTGCGAAGCCTATTCATGGACTACTGGAGACAAGATGTACCGATTTGTATTTGTATTGTAGAACAATATCCGGTTGGAGAAAGTAAACTCGTTCATTTTAAGAGCTAGTCTTCAATTTGATTCATGATGTTCCAAAGTAAACCTGAACTTTGTATCCTTCTCAGAGGGAAAATAAATTGTGGTGCCTCTGAAGCCAAAATTTAGAAATCGTTGTGCAGTAACTATTCAGTGTAGGAAAATCCTCCTCCGTGCGATTTGTTTCAAATTTTGCACAGTGATATAGTTTGACCTTCTGAACAAAATGGCTGAACACGATTAGCCTTAAAAAACTCAGGGTCACCCCAACGGGGCGCCTAAGTTGGTGTGTCATTCCCTCCTAACCGCAAAGATGAGCCCTACAAAAGCTGTTGCACTGGCTGAGACAAACAACTTTTCCCTCTGGTATTTCTCTCTGCGGTCAAGAGATGAGGTCACAGGTCAGGTCAAAATATAGTCTCCTTGCTCCTTGCATGTCTGTCGGAGAGTTGCGGATTTTAAGGAAAGAAAATCGAGATTGGCTGCATGGGCAGGGCTTCAGTCCATTGTCTGTGATTTCATGAATAATCCGAGTTCCAGCTCTGGGAATTTACTTTTCTCCGATTTTACTTGAACTAATATTCTCGACGCAATCCTTTCCTAGATTCTTTTCTTCAAAACCTGAAAGGTAAAATCCTATCCGCCCTACGCTACACGTTGTCTATTCAAGTGGGTTAGAAAATCCCATGTTTCCACAAATGGAAAGAAAACAGACGGCGAAGCGTACAAGTATGAAATCAACAAGATTAAATCCGGCCTTAACGGGGATTCTGCCGATTCTTTAATTCATGACCGTTCGGGGCAAGTAGTATTGAATTTGGGAGAATTTTGTGGGTGATAAAAAAATTCGTATTTATTCAATTGAGAATAAATGCAATGTAGAACCGGATTAATCCGTCCGGACCTAAATGAAAAAATAGAAGGAAAAAGTAACCTGTGGACTCGTTTGCAATTCGGGCGTGAACCCGCAATGAGCTTGAGAGTAATAAATCTAAAAACACCCGGATAAAAGTCCCATTCATCACTCTCGCCCGCTAAACCCTACAACTGCGACACACTCGTGCTGGAAATCTGAGGAAATCCTGGTGCTTCAATTGAAGATTCCCCATTGTTTGTAGTATTCACTTCCGACAAACCATCCGCGATTAATGTGATTAATACATATAATGATCATCTGTACCGTACCAAATTCGTTTATTAAATCTCGTCTTTAGTAATCTCACGGTTTAGAAATATAACAATATTTTATGGTCAAGTAGCGCATAAGAGGGTCGAAGTACAAATCTACTCACGAGTATTTCCATTCATGGAATTTTATTCCGGATTTGCACACTTTTCAAAACGTTTTTGCACTTTTTGGCGACAGAAATGAGAGTAAAAAGTTTATGTTTACATATACACTGCGTTTTCTAAGTTTGTCTTTTATCTTAAACTTCCATGAGCACCGGAGCGTCTGCAAATGTCCACAAGTACATAAATAGGGCGAAGAGCTATCTTATTTCCGTATTTCTCTCCCGAAGGTAAACATTCTAGCGTCCAAAATTATCCGCTTCTGTAAAAATTCCCCGTCTTCTCCCTCTATCACACTGATATCTCCTGAATCTGAACCCTTTTCTTGACCGCCGAATTCAACTGCGAATTATGCCGCTTTAGAACGCCTACAAGTGTCGTATTACCCGCGTTTGGACTAGGATTCCCACCCGTGTTTGGCGTGGACACGGCTGTACCGCCAGAACTGGATGGACTCTGGTGTTGATTCTGCCGCAAAAGTGTCCGAGAAATACTATTAGTGGTTGTGGTGTAAGAGGCAGGTCTTTGGTTAGTGCTGTTTGATGAGTCTTGCAGGTCCAGCATGTCACCTTATGGGGGGAGAATATTAAAAAAATATTGTTATAGCACCTTCTTATTGTCTATTGTATTATTTCAAAGGTCTTTTATTCAGAAACAAAGTCAAAATTGGCAAACTCGTATGCCTCTGTATAAATGCCTAGTGTATAACTACTATATCCCTTTCCATCAAGTTTCCTTCAAATAGGCGTTCGTTTTCTCTTTTCAGCAAAAGTTTCTTTTAATAACATCCATGCAAATACAATATGCTGCCAGGATTTCATCCTCGATGAGAACTTGTGAACGAATGGGAAAAGCGAGTCTTTGTTCTGTCGAATGGAAAAATTGAAAGTTTTCCCTCTAGAACGAATGAAAAAAATGAATGACATTATATTGTTGAGTAAAGCAGGTGGTAGTATTCGCTTCCCGTCGGATTATTGTGTAGGTTTATTTAACAAATATTCATTTTAATTCCTTTGACCTGTTATGTTAACGTATGACGACAATGTGAATGTAAAGATTGTTCTTTTTCATTTTAATACAAGTGGAGTTCATTTTCCGAGCTCAAGTTATATGAATGTAATTAACTAATCATTTCTGTCTACCTTTCATACCATACCTAGCCATACCATACCCTAGCCATACCAAATCTACAAGTACAACTTGTAGTCACGTACTCATGGACATTCTCCTCATTCCTCTCCTCCAACGTACAACAAAACTTTGCTCTTGTAAGAAATATTTTAGTAGTACAAAACTTCAGTGCCCACTACTTTGTGTCTCCACATTTTATTGTAAGTCTTAGTTCACTTAAGTCTCAGTTTGCCTCCACATTAGACTGACTCACGCATAAATCCCCGATTAGAAACCGGTCCCGAATAGTAACCCGGTCTCGAATACTAACCGGGTCAAATATTGCATTCTTCCATAAGAGCCTATGTATCACCTTGCCCCGGGTCTCGAATATAAACCCGCTCACGAGGCAGCCTAAAATAATACTAACCCGGGTTACTGTTCGGGGATTTACGGTAGGCTATTTTGCTTATTAGGAATCGTTCAGGTAGATTAATATACACACATATTTTAAGGTACAGATAACATAAGTATAAATAAATTCTTTTTTACTCTCTCTTTCTTTTTACGTTACTTCTACTTTAATAAAATTTAATGCTTTAATAAAAACAGTATGTCTACGTCACTAAATTAAAAGTAATAAACATACCTGCAGTCTGATTCATATACAGACGAATCGACCCAGGCGGTTGATCTGAATTCTGAATAAAATCAGGTGGGATTTGTTGGAGTTGCACGCGATGGCGGCCAATACTGTCTGAACAACCTATGTTTTGATTACTGGACATCATGACCATCATTAGAGGAGATGACGACCTGGGTTGGTGATTGTGGGTCCTCATTAGTGAACATTCTCCTGGATCGCAACAGTCCACGTGAGCGTTGTAATCCAGGTTTTGGGCATAAGAATTTGGAGGATATTGACCCATTGGGATTCCCTCTCCACCAATGTGTGATAGATCACTGGCGCAGCAATTTACCCCGCCATTTACTCCTTGAGAATTGGGACATGGCGTCCAGTTGTATTCGTCCTGAGAAAATGGGAAAATAATATTTATTTGGAGTCGTATCCTTCCCGTGGGTCAAATGATACTTGCAGTGTTCCGGGGTGGTACACATACTATTACAGTGCGATTGAATGATTCATCTACACTTATCTAGAGGTCAAGGCTAACAAATGACTCGCGTCTCCTTCAAGCTCTTCTATTTGATTGCATTTTACCTGTTTCAAAAAATCTTATGATATTCTGTTATCAAATTTCCTGTCCAAATTATTCTTACACCCATTTTTGACGTTCAGCTCTGTTCTAACCGGAAACCCTTCAAACACCATTTAAATACATTTTTTAACTTCTAGATGCCATTACTTTGACGGGCTTTCTGCTAGTAACTCTTATATTTCTCATAATAGTTTCAGATTCAATGTTTCACTTGCCGCCTGGTATTCTGCCACGAACCTGGTAAGGCGACTTGACCGGAGTCGAATCCGCACCAAGGCGACCGCTCCCTGGCGAGTCACTTGCTGTCAATGAAAGTCCATTCTCCAACCCACGATTCCGGTGACACATGATGGCGGAAAATACGAGCAGATTGAGGAGGATGAGACACACGCCTACTGTTAGCGTCACGGTCAGTGCTGTCGAGTAATCGTAGTCGCCTTGACCTCTTCCTTCTCGCATAGGCAGGTCACGTGAGCCGGGTGAACCGTCCATGCTGACTTTCATGTTCACTTCATCGTCTGTATCTCTGCCGGAATCAAAGGTTTACGTCATAAAAGTGATTAGCAAGGATGTCCTGTAATGAATGGGCTAATAAGCCCCGGGGTGCTATTCCGCCCTAGCCAGCTTGCTGCTGTTCCTGGCTGATATTTTCTAGAACTGTATGCTATTTACGAAATTTCAATTTTGTATTGCTAGTAATCATAAGGCTTTCTAACTTGCGAGCGACGTGGCTTTCTAGTACTACAATAAACTAACAGCACAGGGCATAGAATTGAGAGTTGTCTTACAATCCAACCAGCCCAGTTCCATGAGAAAAAGTTGGTGCACCAGTCGGGTCAATGCATTCCGTTGTTGTTGCTGACAAACCGCTCACTGTTGTTGTCGCCGGTTTCATATGTGTTTTCGTTGGAACGGGTTTGAAATAAGGTCCACCGAATCCTGGGATTTGGTCACCAAATGAGAGTGGATACAGCTGTCGGACTGGCCCTGGGTTGAAATATGAAATGATTTATTTGCTAGTACATACATAACTAAACCCATTACTTATCATAAGCGTAGAAGGTGTATCATAATAACTACAGGGTGAGCCCGAACAGGGTCACCGAACATGTTATGTAATAGATTTTATAGATTGGGCGTACCAATGTAAAGAGAAGCACTGTTGTCTTGGAAGACGTGATGACTGGGAGCCACATCAGTCCCACCGGGCAAATGAATCTGTGGAATTAAATTGAGCCAAAGTGCTAATTTGTGACCGCGGTAATGGGACCGGAGTCGAGGTTTGACGCCAAGGTTCATGTACAATTGTGTGATTTGGTCAAAGGCATCCCAATGAAGGGAGCGAAGGCGGATTCTTTCCCGAGAGTTTGCACTGTTCAGGTCATTCGGGTCTGATTGGATCCCTACGCCTCCGACGCCCGTCATCTCATTCGTATTCGGATTTCTGTAAAGTGAAAGGGAAATGTTAAAAACACGAAAAACTATATAATTTCGTTAATAAAATCGTTTCGCATTATTGTTTGGGTTCTGATGGATGGATTATCTCTACGAGGGAGAAAGCGCCCAACCGTGCTATGCAAGTTAAGAAGTCATCTTATTTTGACGAATGTGATACACAGCTATTACCACACTATACCAAATATACTTTTAATCATCAAAGGGCATCCTCCTGGTACCCGACTCTACTGCGCTGTCAGGCTACTTTACAGATTTATGAAAGCGAAGTGGGAAAAGCTTCTCAGTACGCGAGGTGAGAACCTCGCAATATATGAAACACGGGGCTGAGATTTACAACGCGCGGGGAATCGAACATTCCAATCGGCAGCAGATGGGAACCCGGAAAACTACGCTGTTTTTAGATTTCCGCAATAATCAAGTGTTCTAAGTATATTTGTGCGGCCGTACGTTACCTTTTGTTTGGCTGAAACTTGTGAGTTGGAACAAGATTAGACGTAATGCCTTATCATCGAGTTTCAGTAAATCTCGCTTACCCAGTCCTTGCAAAATTGGCCAAATAATGGATGAGAGTTTCGGAGACGATGGAGTCCTGTTTGCTAAAATTGCTATGACTGGACCAAGGAGAAATGTATGGTTGTCCACCCAAGGCCGGTACATTGTTCGTGACTGGTAGACCCATTGTGTAAGGCACAATGTCTCCCGCTAGGCTGCCGAGTCGCTGAAATAATACAAAACGTTCGGTGAATCATCTAGCTTTTGAATCAGACGGGGGCGTATGAGAAGCGGACATATTTGTTCATTGGATTATGAGTAAACAACGCGGATTTTTTTAGTTTACTCTGAATTTTATGTCTTGGGAAATACTGCCTGTGTATTTCTAGTTTTTTTTAATGAATTCTCCGGTTCTCAGGCTTTAGTAAATGAGAAATCAAACACCCCAAAACCGTGTCGGAATTTTTCTATTCGGATTCCATGAATTTTACTGAGAGGCTTGATTTCGCAAATTATTTTCATCCTCATGCTTAAAAAAATGGTATATGTACAAGTTTTTCAGTTCGCAATGGTCGAAGTTTCCAGATTTATTGTTAAACTTATTTAAATCATTGAAATTATACAATTTTTGCAATCGTGGATGTTTTTAGTTTGCTCTGAACGTATGTATGCATAAGATACCGGCTAGTTTGAAATTCCCGTGGTGTATGGTCTAATAGTACGATTTTTAAGCCAATGCATTCCTAGAGTTCCCTTTCACGGACTCTACATACAAATACATGTATACACGTATAAACTTTTTACTTAAGCCCATTGCTCAAATAATTCCATACTTTCTAACTACACAGTAGCAGTAAAATGCAATTAACTAATTAGAGTGTACGTTCACGTTCTGTTCAGCCACGCTTTCCTTGCACTACTGTACGTCGACCGGATCGGGTACAAGAAAGAAAACGTCTACGGACATTTGACCGTATGTCCGCGTTTGACTAGACTTTTAATCATAGTAATGTCATGTCGTGTCATTTCCCAAGCCATGCACATTCTCCCAACCTGGTTTAGAAATGAAACTCAGACGGACGCTATAGTCTTTATTTCCTCCTGGTATCTCTCACGAAGCAAGTATTTTTTTAATGTATATATTGCACATAAATTGGAGGCATAAAACTAATAATACCTAGTTTCAGATAGGATATCCTACATTTCAAGTACTGTGAAAACTCACATGCGGTGATTAGTAGCGCACTACGTACTTTCTATCTTTTTACAAAAGTAATGATGACCTGGTCTCTAACCATGGGTCTGAAATTCTTGGACGAACTGGACAAACCAGTTTTACACAAGTTAAAAGAAAATTAGAACCAAAGTAGAATGGAGATGCGGACCATAGCCTAGGAACTGATAAAAATATTTCCTAAGCTTTAACAGCCACCATCGAAAATGACATAAGTGTTAAGATACGGCTAAGTAAGTGTAAGTCGCAATAATTTAACAGCGCTTGTGCTTTCGTTTGTGTTGATACCAAAAATGACGACACATTCGTTGACGTTAATTACAAGACCTGAGTCTTGATGTTTCAGACGGTTGGAACACCGTTAAACGTGCGAAATGCGTCGTAGCTTACGAAGGACGCGGATTCTCTCCGATGTCGCAAATAAAAGTCATCGGCTCACGCAGCGCTCGAAAATCGATCGTTAAGAAATTTTTAAAATTTCAATAACTAAAAAATCCTTGAGCAAATAATCACGTAAAAATTCAACTTTCTCATTTTTCTAGAAATCGCTACGAAACTTTGAAAGTATAATAAAATTTTCAAAAACTAACCTCGAACGGAGTAAAGTCCACTTCCCGGGAGACATGAGAAAAGTGAAGAACATAAGTTGAGTCTGATTTGGGACGAGAATGCGCAAGTGCCAATTGAATGCCAGGGGCAATCACAAGGCAATCAGAAAGTGCTTCAACCGTCGCATCTCGCAATGGAATCGGATGAAGGATTGAACGTTCCCAGTCCGTGTACTCATTCCGTACAATGGAAAATATCTCTTGCTGATGGTAATTGAACACATTGCGAACTAACGTGCGAAGGACGCGGTCACGGTGCTCAGACTCAAAACCGTGACGCAATTCCCCATCATTAAGCTCGTGGATTCCCTCACTGGTCGTGAACACAATTAATAGCTGTGCTCGTGCGAATAACTCACTCTCGAGCAATGGTGATCTGCCCATCGCTAGTTTAACGTTCTTTAGTAGGACGTTGTCAATGTAGGGGGCGAATGGTGATAGGAATCGAGGAGACTCTGGGATGAAGCTCAGAAGATCCGATAGGTGTTTTTGCCTCAGACAAGGGGCCAAGTCAGACTCGGGGTGAGAGAGTGGAAGACGTCCTTTGCAGTCCAAATGGTGAGACGCTTGCAGGGCTATCTCTTCTGGCCGTTTTTGTAACGCCCATGGAGATAGTACAGAACCACTTATGAGGATGGCACGTTGGAATAAATCTGCGAAAGAGGATAAGAATTGAATTAATGAGAATGTAATAGGAAACGTTGGATGCTTAAGAATTTCTGTGGGATCGAGAGTGTAAAAAATATGTTCATTTGCCGTATCAAAATAATTTTCTTTGTTAAGATCATTGATTTAGAGAATGCATATGCATGAGTTTTTAAGGCTTATTAGGAGCTAAAGTGACTGTCGCTTGGGTTCATGAACTCATAGGCGTGCAAAATATGTATTAGTGCGCGTTAGACGCACGTCAACGACACGTGGATCCCTAACTGACCCTCGACACTGTCAATTACTCAAAATCATGTGAGGTGAAGCGTGCCACGCAGATATAATGTGTATGCATTCAATAATGCTGAAATATTGTAATACTAATTTTTTACCATTTTATTTTTGTAAGGTTAGGTTAGGAATTTCAAGATAACTCTATGTAATGTTAACGGTTAATAAGGCTCGGCATTTACAGTTGAGTTTTCAGCTTATGTCCTAATACTTGTATGTTAATCTAATCTGTGAGTTAATTGTGAATGTTCTGCTTGCTAAGGTATTAAACGGTAATGCCGAGGAAAATTTCCTCAGCAATCTCCTCTTCGAGTTATAGAACCATCTTGGCATCGACATTACATCTTGTACATCTGTATATCCTGAAGGAAGAGCTTCGCGTAATTAATGACACAATCCAATAATTGTGAATTTTGCCCCAGCGTTACTAACGAAGTAAATAGTATTCCAGAGAACGCATTAGTAGTAATTCAAACATTCACTCTGTCACCCTTAACGGCGAACTTGTAGCGTCGAACCACAAACAAGAGGCCCACAATACGTGTACACAGATCGAATTTCCTAATTTCGGTGGGATAAAATAGTCTCAATGAGAGGGGTTATTTACTCTTTGCTATAGAGAAGCTGTGTTGACTCTAGTCAAAAAGTCAAATGGATATATCTTTCCCATTACATACAACGAAAGTTGGATGGATTTCTCGCAAAGCCGAGACAGATTCGTAATTGAGTGAAGAAATTTGTTTTCCGCACGCGAGGACAGTGAGATAAGACGTACTGAAGATGAATGGGTGTTCAGTAATACTAGCGGTCGGTAGAGATAGAAACAGTAGCTTGTAAAGGCGCTAACCTTTTGCAATTTGTGCGACGAGGAGTAGATTAGCTATCACGGCTCCAGTCCTGTACCCGAGCAGGGTGATCCGATTTCGGTCTCCACCAAACGCATCTCCATTTTCACGGACCCAATGCAAAGCAGCGATCACGTCCAATAAACCAAAATTACTCTGCTGGTTACTTGTTTTCAAAAAACCTGGAAGGGAGAGATTTTTCTGCTCAGAACGTTATTATGTCCCATTTAAGTACTTTTGATAATTCCAGCCAGATTCTTTTATTACTTGCGATTAATGCAAATACTAAACAGACACTCCTTGTATACTTCCATTATTTCCAGGCTGATTACTTCATTACCTAAGATTACTGCGTGAGATCCTTATGCAAATATTTCAATCAGAAATTTGCAACATACCCTCAAAAATAAATCGTTAATTTATAGAATTTCTGACTTTAAAGTGGATTCAACGTGAGATTCGTTAAAATAATATTACCTAATATCCCTAAGCGGTAATTGAAAGTGACTACTATATGGTTTCCAAGGCTGGCCAGAACGGCACCGTCAAACTCATTCCCGCTCCCCCATTCCCACGATTCTCCGTGGATCACAAATACGATTGCAAATTTCCCGGGTCGAATGTCCTCACCTGGCAAAAACGGATAAATCATTGAAATATGTATAAAAATAAGTAATGTATACCGCACAAAGAGCTTGGCCTAGTCCCCTCCGTCAGAGTGGGCTGCATTTTTGACATGTTATAGCCTGACCTGTTGAACAATTCTATTGAACGTCTCAACTGCCATTGCCATTCATTTATTGATTTAGACATAACGCGACATCCCTCGAATGGGTCCTTGTGTCACGAGTAGCAAAATCATGTAGATTAGGTTTATGACAAAATGTTTACAACACATTCATACATTCATTTACTTTATGAATCATTACCGTTCATTACTTTTCAAGCAGAAAACCATTTATTCGCGATTTTGAAATATTTCTTAAATCACTTATGAGGGTACAAGCGGAGTTCATGAGGATGAAATAATTGTAAACGCTGAAATGCTCTCAAAAGCAGCAACTGGTTGTAAATTTGTGGGTAGTAATGAAGATGAAATACCGGCTGTATTTCTTTAAAAAAAACTAATATTTCGCTCCTTAATTGTAGCTATTGGAATTTAGTTTGCATTTTTTATTAAAGTTGGACACATTCCACCCCAATTTAAGGCCAAAGTTATACCTTGAATATAAAAGAGCCCAATAACCAAAAAGCCGGCTAAGGACAATGACAAACTGGTTTCAAAATCCGGAGCTATCAGGTCATTCCTCGTCCGCCCGCCCTGAGCGACTAAGCACTAAAGTTGCAAAAGAAATAACGGAAGGAAATGCTATAGATAGCGTTGAATCGATAAGACCAAGTGTGAAACATCCATCTTTTCGGACAGCTAAAATCTGTCATTTTTCTATCTAGCTCGCCTTGGCCATGTGCTGAAGCGAATATTATATTGACAGATGAGTTTGGAACGGGAGAATGAAAAGTTCTGAGTAGTACTACTGTTCCAATGTGGTTGTCATAAAATTTCACGATGCAATTGTAGTGAGAATTTTATTCAAACTCTTTGGAAATTTTTCTTTCGCTTCTTTTTCATTCCCGTAAACTTCACTGAAAATGTTGTTATTATTTTTGAAAGTGTGGATTAGAAATCCAGTTTGCCATTAAATTCTTGTTTAGATTAAAATTATGACTTTTTGAATTTAATATTTCATCAAATGCCTTTAAGCCAGAATTTTATAATGCCAACCTTCCCGTAATTTTAGTCGTACAAGATTAACTGCAGTCATTATAGTGGCTCAACAATTGTGTTTGTCAAGTTGACAAACCCGGCTATTATCTTGTTTCAATTTATCAAAGGAAAAATAGAAAATGCGAATGAACA
The DNA here is from genome assembly GCA_034698945.1 of Protaphorura quadriocellata. NCBI lineage: Eukaryota > Metazoa > Arthropoda > Collembola > Poduromorpha > Onychiuridae > Protaphorura > Protaphorura quadriocellata. The sequence continues at coordinate 739 of JAQGCA010002714.1, read as the reverse complement.
GGCGTGATACGGGGTTCGTCTTAATTTTGCGAATTCCTTAGAAATACTCAAGAATCTTTCTCCAGCTACTAAATCCTCATAAATAGAAGTTTAGATTCACTTTATTAGCTACGACAGTGCTTCAGATCCGCGTGCCGCTGGCACGCGGATACCTAGATGAGCATTTATGGGAAAATGACTACATCATGCAGAATCGTTATTGTAATAGTGAGAACGGCCGACAGTCGATGGCTGGCTTCACTCAAATAAGGGTGTTTCAAAAATATTCAACTCTTTTTTAGGTTCGCGTAAGAAACTCTTTTAGCCGGAAATAGGCATCCGTAACGAAAGTACTTACTGACGCAAAGATATAGGCAAAATAATTGAATCATTGAATTTAGTCTTCGACCAATTACTGAACAAAATGTTGCTACCGTAAATTGTAAATTCTATCTTCAGTTAAGAATTGTTCACAATAAGAACACCGTGTCTAAGGTATACGAAATGTCTTAGAAAGCGTCAGCCACGCTTGACTTCCTTTCTGGTGACGGTAGTTATTCTACTAGAAGCAAGTACATCTATTCATTCAAAAAGGTTCGGGGTACAAGAGCTTTCACCACTTTTCCCATTATATTAAAAAAATACACCCCATTAATTGACATAGCCGCTGAGGCCGAATCAATCGTCGCGTATTTTTGGGTTGCTTCCCATTTGGCCTAGAGACGTACAACGTAGGTACCTTCTAGTAGTAGGAAAAACC
>JAQGCA010002713.1:0-13283 GCA_034698945.1 Protaphorura quadriocellata | reverse complement strand
AATTAATTACAATTACGTAATTGTAATTGTATTTTGTAATTGAAATTACAATTACCAATGTAATTGACCCAAGTCTGTGAATGTCGAATGTATATTATCCATCTTTCTTGAGTAGCTCAGGACCACGCACGGAGGAACGTTCTGGTTGCGAAATCACTTTGGATTGGATTAAATTGAATAACGTATTGTCAAGTTATCAACTCCGTAGCTTACATCAAAAATGTCACAATGACTATCCCGATGGGAAGGCGGGCCTTGTTTCAAACATTACAATATCGTTTATTTTAATTTTAGAGTGGTCCGCTTAATTAACAACGTATACTAGTAAGTAACTATCGTGAAAATCAAAATGTTTATAACTGGACAAGGGAAAGTGGAGCGCGTTGATTAGTTGGGGAATTGCGAGACACTCAAGGTTTGGCGTCGTTCACGGTCCAATTTATTCTGAGTGGGAAGTTTTGAAATTTGTCTGCATGAAGAATTGAAGGACGATTTTTAATTTTAATTGTTGAAGTGAAGAGCTAAACCGGAGAGTCAGCAGTGACGAATTTTTAAGACAAGAAGTCAGAAGTGTGACGATTGAACAACTATAAACATGCCACGTGTCATGATCAAGGGTGGGGTCTGGAGGAACACGGAAGTGAGGAAAATTCTTTAAGGGCTCGGCCTGTTTTAACTTTTAATCGCAATGAACCGACTTGTCCGAGTAACTGGGGAGAGAGATCGTCAGTTAGCTTGAGTATGCGAATGTGAAGGGAGACGGTTTCGAATATTCAAGGAAAGTCATATTAAGGATGATTTGAAATTTTCTTAAAACGATGATTTAACCCACGAGAGATGGGGATGGATAGCCGATAGCCGGTGAACTGAACTGACCTGTTTTTAGCGTTACTTGCAGATAAATGTTAAAAAATATGCGAACTTTTCTCCTTCATAAAGTAATCGTACCCAAGAATTAACTATCAGTTTCTGCAGAGGCTGTCTCTAGCTTCTTAATTCATTGTCATAATATTAAAAAATTTATACGGTAATGCGTATCGGTGACTGGATAACGAATGTCAACAAAGATTGACAAGGTGTTTGTAATAATTGCATGACTTAAAATTTCATTTGTGTCTACGTAAGAAATTATTACAAAATTATTTGAAACACCTTCTGAGTCTAGACGGATCGTATGGTAATTGATTTTCATTTTTTTTATTATCCAGGATGAAATCTTGAAAGCGGCTGTAATGAAATACGGCAAGAATCAATGGTCACGAATTGCTTCCTTGTTACATCGAAAGTCGGCGAAACAATGCAAAGCAAGGTGGTACGAATGGCTTGACCCCAGCATTAAGAAAACAGAATGGAGTCGAGAAGAAGATGAGAAACTCCTTCATTTGGCAAAACTTATGCCCACCCAATGGAGAACGATTGCACCCATCATAGGCAGAACTGCTGCTCAGTGTCTTGAGCGTTATGAACATCTTCTGTAAGTCGTTATGAATAACAGCACTTTCGAATCATCACCTGTTGGTGATTACAATTATTGTAAGTTTTGGAATTTACTATTGTCTGCCTGAACCAACAGAGATCAAGCACAAAAAAAGGAAGACGGTGAAGAGGCTAACGATGATCCTCGGAAACTACGACCGGGAGAAATCGATCCGAATCCTGAAACAAAACCAGCTAGACCGGATCCAAAGGATATGGACGAAGACGGTAGATTACTTTCTATTCTGAACAAAATAAAATTGATTCGAGTAGTACGAACGAATCTGCGACTTCTTTCTACTTTCTTTTACTAATGTGGAACTGCTTAAGACGGATTTCACATCACATTCTTCACTTTCTGATTTTGTATATAGAAGCATTCCTTTACCTGCTTCCTCTATACTTTAGTCACTCTACTCAAAGAATTCTACTACTCCGATCCTTGCATGAATTGAAAGATGGGAGGGAATTTATCAGTAGTCAATCAGTGTTGACCCACACTAATATCTATTGTGAAGGAACGAATCTGTAACGACATTGTAAATATACTGGCTACAGGGACATTTATCTGCTGCTTCACTAACTAGCATTATTGTTTAATGAAATTAATGATGTTCTTTTATAATGTAATAGAGTTGGAAATGTTGTCCGAGGCGAGAGCACGTCTAGCTAATACACAAGGCAAGAAAGCGAAACGCAAGGCCAGGGAGAAACAATTAGAGGAAGCTCGAAGACTTGCAGCACTGCAGAAGCGTCGAGAGTTAAGAATGGCTGGGATTAATGTGCGAAATAAGAGACCGAAGAAGCGTCAAATTGATTACAACACTGAAGTTCCATTTGAGAAGCAACCGGCTTCAGGGTTTTACAATACTGCTAACGAAGCATTTGACCCAATGCACCCTGATTTTGCTCGTCTAAGACAACAAAAACTTGACGGTGAAATGCGGAAAGACAAAGAAGAGGTAATTGAAAATTAAATAAATCCATGAATAAATAAATTCATAAATCAATAAATTGTAAAATTAAAACTGGAATGTTTATATAAACTAGCGAGAGAGGAAGAAGGATAAAGACAAGATGAAGAGGAGGAAGGAAAACGATTTGCCCATAACGATGTTTCAGGGCAATGAACCAGAACGGAAGAGGTCAAAGTTGGTTTTGCCCTCACCTCAAATCTCTGATCAGGAGTTGGAGCAAGTTGTTAAGCTCGGCAGGGCCTCTGAAGCTGCCAAAGAGGCCGCAAATAATGACGTTGGAAACAGAGCTTCGCAGACTCTCCTGAGTGACTATTCATTAACTAATACAACTGCAAATGCACTCAGGACTCCAAGAACCCCTGCACCAATGACCGACAAGATTCTTCAGGTTTAGAATTTATGTCTTTTGTATCTCCACTGCTAATAATTTTTATTCTGAAACTGTTATATTTACTTTACAGGAAGCACAAAATATTATGGCTCTTTCTAATGTTGAGACTCCATTGAAGGGTGGGATGAATACACCGTTGATTGAAAGTGATTTTACTGGAGTTACTCCTCGTCAAGATTTGGTTCCAACACCAAATACAGTACTTTCGACGCCATTCAGAACTCCCGGTGGTAACTTGGCAAGTCTAACCCCATCTGTTTATAAACGAGGTATCGGAGCAACGCCTCGAGATGGTGGGGCCCCACCGCTGACCACTCCTCTTAGGGATAAATTAAATATCAATCCTGAGGAGGAATTGGAATCTGTGTCGAGTAGTGTAAAAGAATATCATAAACAGGTAATTATTGAGAAAACACCACACCGTACTATGTTCTATATTATGCACGTAATACAATTTTTTCATTTGGATCCGTTTCAGATTCGTGAAAACCTAAAGGATGCCCTGGGAACACTGCCAGCACCAAGAAATGACTACGAGATTGTTGCCCCTGATTACACCGAGGCTAGTTCGGAATGGACTGCTGAAGAATCAACACCAAAGCAAGAAAATGAAGATCAAGCTGATGTTGACAAACGAGCAGTTGACGATTTGAGGAAAACTCGACACGAAGAATTTAAGAAACTTTGCACTGCTGTTCAACGGGGATTTCCTCGTCCTATGGACGTTAATATGACTATTCTTCGCCCGTCTGGCATGGGTCAGCTATCTGATCTTCAGAAGGTATAATCATCAAATTCTAAATCCGTAGCCAATGTGTTTAATATTTAATTATAATTTGATTTTTAGGCAGAAGAAATGATAAAACAAGAGATGGTTCTCATGTTACATCATGACAAAGTTATTGCACCGGATAGGAACCATGTTGTTAAGCGGAGAGGTGCGCCAGTAATAACTAACCTGGCAGTACACATGAGTTATTTGGAGAATCACGACTACGACGATTTCACGCAAGAAGAATTGCGTGAAGTATGTATGCAATTAATTAATTTTCTTAACATGTTCGTAATTGATTTTGTAAAAAAAAATGTTAATAATTTTCCTAGGCGAGTGAATTACTACAGAATGAGATGCAAGTGGTGAAGAGGGGTATGGGTCATGGAGAATTATCATCAGAAGCATATAACCAAGTCTGGGAAGAATGCTACTCTCAGGTGAGACATCGCAACTATGCATTAATGCAGTCTCTCATATCAGCCGACGTTTAAACATTGGTTAAGCGAGAGGACAATTGTTAATTTTAATTGATTTTGATTTGCAGGTTCTATTTCTTCCAAGTCAAACACGATACACTCGTGCTTCATTGGCTACAAAGAAGGATCGCCTGGAAGCGGCTGAAAAGAAATTGGAGCAGAACCAGAATCATATGAAGAGAGAGGCCAAACGGGCTGGAAAGATGGAGGCCAAGGTTAAGAAACTTACGGCGGGATATCAGGCGGTAGCGGCGAAAGAGTTGCAGGAATTTCAAAAACTCGCAGATCAAATTGAAGATTTAACTCTGCATAAATACACATTTGATTTTCTTAAAGAGATGGAGAGTGTGGCGTCTCCTAGGCGTCTTGAGGTCAGTTGACCTTTGACAAGTTATCAGTAGATGCTTGATTGTCTACAGTTTTACGCTTTCTTAAATGAGTATTTCATTTTATTAGGCTTTGAAAAGTGACGTTGACCGACAGAAGGATAGAGAAAAGGAATTGCAACAACGTTTTAGTGACCTGCAACATGAAATGGATGAAGAACTGTGAAGACAGCATGCTAAAATCTGTGTGTCAATATGATCTTAGGTCGGTTTATGTTTTGTCAAAACTCGAAAAGGAAATTAAATTCACTTCTTGATTTTGATTGTAATTAGATGGGGATTTGTTCCAATCTATAGTAATAGCCTAAACAGTCAGTTTTCCAAAATTTTTGTCAAAATATTTTCTGCCTCGTTGTGAAATTTCATAACGTTGATATGCTTTTTGTCTCTGCGTTTCAGTCCAGACAAAACCAGTTATGCCAGAAAGATAATTCTTACATGTGCAAATCCGGTATGCATTTGTGCACCTCTAGGAATATTTTATTGAAAATTTTTATCAAAATTTGACCACAAACCCCTCCTTACACTTTTTTCTAAATTTCGATATTTTTTTAAAAATCGAGTTTCGAGTGAGCTAATGGCATTTTTGAGAGTTTGGGGCGCAAAGGTCTTTCAGAAAAAGAGTTTGGGCAAAATTGGAGAGCACGGGTTCTAGCTAGTATGCCATAAAACCTAGTTGCCTTTTTCTTGATTTGAAGTAAAGATGCTCGGTTATCGGTGGATATCGCATAGTGATACAGCGCTCTCGAAAAAATATAGGAACATCTTAGTTTGGGGAAATGCATTCGAAAATCACAGAAACCATCACGCTTGCATTACGCCGCGGTTCCAAGAGTTCGGGATCAAATTAGAAGGAGAAGAAACTTAAACAGTCCTGTAGAGATGAGATAGATAGTTTAATAGCTTTTATTATTCGCTCAAACTTTGCAGGGTTAACTTGTTATAAATAAACGGACCATATATGATAGCAGAGATGATGAGACTGTTGTATTAAAAGCTCGTTTCCCTTTCTCAGGTTTCGTTTTCATTTATTTCCATTTCGGTTTAGTTTCCACCAGCTTCCGTAAGCTGATCCGTTTCTACCCTGGACGTCAAATTATCTCGAACTATCGAAGTATTTTACTGTCAAAATTAAATGGACAAATGAAGGCTTGAGAATTTATGCCAATATTTCTATTTATTTGCTCATCATTACTTTGACATTGTAGCATGTTCACTATCAAAATAAGTCTTTCCTGCAGTCAGATGTTATACATAATTACACGGCATTGATGATTAGTCAGAGTTGGAAATCAGAGTTTTGAAGATGATCGGCGTACAAAAAGCGCTAAGGTGGTAGTTAGGTCATTTGTGCGAAAGTATTTAGTCCACACGATAGGAGACGGCATGCCCTGGAGTGTTGACAACCTTAGTTAGAGTTGCCTCTCTGACTGGGTGACCGATGACGGCTGCCGAGTAAGTATGAGCCAATGGAGCGGCAGCATAAGTAGTGACTGGTGAGCTGTAAGTGACTGGAGCAGTGTTGTAGGTCACGGCATGAGTTCCCCATGGATGACCATAAGTGCCGTAGGTCAATGGAGAAGTGTAGACAACACCACGTCTTTGACGGTGTTTGACCTCACTCACGGCTCTCAAATGAGCAGCACGAGCGGCTACAACTTCTGGAGTATCCTGAACAGCCTGTGGGGCAACCAAATTGGCTACTGGTCCCTGTGGAAGGGCGTTACTCTCAGCTCTGTATCCCTGTATAAGAAAAGCCCTAATTTTACACATACATATTTGACAGAGATGTTCAGAATAGTGGTATTCAGTTTCCGCGGCAGGATACTGAATACTCGACTTTGACAAGATACTAGAAACTAGCGGAGTATTCGGCCGACCTATTCGGTAGATCTTTAATATCAGGTTAAAGTCTTACATTGTGATCAGCAACATAGTCGACTCGGACTTGTTTACCGTTGGGGTCAACATAAGCATAAGAACCTCGGACATTCCCAGCAGCGTCTCTCAGGGCAGCATGGGCTTGACCTGGGTGAGCATAGCCATAACTAGCCTGACCCAACTCATCTTGAGCGTGGTATTGAGTTTTGGTGGCCACTGGAGCAACAACGGCTGGGACAGAGGTGTATGTGACGGCTGGTGTGGCGGCATAAGTGACGGCTGGTGTGGCGGCATAAGTGACGGCTGGTGTGGCGGCATAAGTGACAGCTGGAGTATGCGCATAACCATGCACGCCAGTCCAGGGGTAACCGGCGACGTTGGAGTAAACTAAGCCGGGATTGGCAGCGACACAAGCCAAAACGGCAGCGAGAACAATCTGGAATTAAATAAATTCATTGCTTAATTTTGCTTTAGTTTTTATTTGACTTTTTTTGGCATTCGTGAAGGATCAAATATTTCCGTTTTCCGGGGTCAGTTTCTAGTTGAACTGTCAGGAGAGCGAAGTTTCTCCAGTATTCTACTGAATTTCTAAGAATGGTTGATTTTTTCGCCATCAAAATGAAAATAATAGGGACTTACGAATGCCTTCATGGTGAGACGAAAACGGTGAGACTGAATCAGAAGAGGAATGCAGAAACCGCAAGTGTTAGAAATAGCCCTTTTACAACAACGCTTTTATAGTTGTCCAGAATCCAGAACACCTTGTCGGCCTTGACGGTCTGAATCTGAATCTCAAATCCCATGTATTACACAATTGTTGGTCCATTTGATTTTATAGTTCCATGCGAAAGGAAGCAACCCTAATTTTTTTGTAGGAAGGAAACAGGAACCAAATCCTGGTACAAGTGCTTATATCCAACATCTTGCTGAGATGATCGATGAATTAAATTCGCTTACATAATGAGTTTTCTGAATAATGTATAAGGTCGGGCTTTGCTCTTATTAATCGTGAGAATCAACACCTACGAAAGCATCCGTTGCGTTAAGCATGGCTTAGTCACTCTCGCAAGGATACTAGGAATAAAAAGTTGAAATCGATGATTTAGACTCAGGCCCAACTCGCCCAACCCATCCAGAATGCAGTTAGTATGAGTATTAGATGAACAAAATTGACAAATATGTATCTGTACGTAAACGTAAATTGTAAACTTGCTGCTATGTAATAATGGATCAATGGATGTCTACGGTTTACAATTACAAATACGCGTTTTTTTCTCTTCAGACCATCATAACCTGGACTAGTCGACTGGTCAATTATGACCACGCCCAGTATTCAAGGTTCAATCGATTTTAAGTTCTACGTGCCAGTAAAAAAATCTTACAAATATATATTATTTTTGAGAATTTCGCGAACCATATATAACCATGTTTCCATAATACGTAATATGAAGAGGTATTTGCAAACTTTAAACTCCATTGGACATTGAATTGAGATTGAGCTGCGAACTAGTTGTTAAACTCAGGCTATTTTTTATATGTATATTCAAGTATGTATGATTTTTTATATAATATTAAAGTGTCGTGTATTATGTGTTGTATAATTCATCCGAATACACCGGTAATTATGTGCTGATCTAATATGTTACCCATCTATAATTGGTGATCGGAATTCTATAATTAATTATAGCTTTCTTAAAACAGTTTGATGGTTATCTTCAAAAAATAGCAAGCGAACAGCCCGTACTTTAATTACTCCTGACTTTTGTTTGAAGAGGTTAAATAGTACTCAGTTCGTAGGATGATGTAGTCCCGTTGCGTTGTAGCGTAGACAGCGTACTGTACTAGTCCAGTCCTCAATATTGTGACCAACAACAGTTTTTGTGTCATTAGATCCAGCATTTTGGTCATATTGAGTACGAATACTTTCCATAACCGGAATGGAAACCCGGGCTGTATTTATTTATTTATTTATTATCAGTAGGGTCGAGGTTACAGACAGACTTCACCACTTTATCCGTAAGCATATCAATGGAAAGGAATCCTGCTTCTATTTTAGCCGCTACTTTTATCATCTATGGATACACTTAAAAAGCTATTCAGTAATTGAATAGTTGAATACAATGTTTGTCGGACTCAGAGGTGGAAGCGCTAAGAGTTGAGATTTTGGTCATGGTAGGGACGGTTGTAGGAACTCAGACCTTGGATAATTTTGACTCCGTGTGGTCGTGTGGAATGATGAAATAATATTATAATTATGGCATTCATTTATAGAACCGCGTATACGGATTACGGATATTAAGAAACGAAAAGAATATTCTCGATTTTGATTTTGGATTCGATATAGCTTTCTTAAAACAGTTTGACGATTATCTTCAAAAAATATCAAGCGAATCATCATATTATTTCGGCCCAACTCAACTAAACAGTTCAGGTAACTGCCCATGCAGGCCATGCATTTCTTGCGATTAATAAATTGGTTATCTCAATGCAGTATCCTCCAGGCGACGGTTATGGGTTGATTCACAACCTTGAGTTATTCAAGTTAGAGCAAAAAATTATTTAAACTATTTAAAACACCTGAAGACTAAGTCAAGATAACAAGCGGATCTCAAACAGTCAATCTTCATCTCTTGCTTGACCTATTCAATTTCTAGACAAGGGGCACCGGCCTCCCCTCATGGATTAATTCACCTATTGGATTTGGCTGGATTCTTGATATGCAGTAGCCTAGACCAGCTGATACTACTGTCCAACTTTTGCGAAGGGTGTACCTGCACCCTCATTAATCACTCACAAGTCATGGGTTCCCAGAGCAAAAACATGGCGTCCCCTAGAGTTCCATACCACCACAATACCCGCCTTGGGCGTCAAGTGTGCCCCCAGTATATTTCTAGCGCGGCCAAATTGTTAGATTTTTTGAGGTGGAACTTTCATAAAAGTTGTCAGTAGGTTAAAGGGATGCAACAACCAAATCCAACAGACCTGCTTTAACCGACAAGGTGCACGGCCAGTATCTTTTTTTGCTATTTCACAGGTTAGTTTTATTTCTAACCACGCAGACACGAAGAGGTAAGATGCTTTAAAAACTAACGACTCCTTGTCTCGCTTCAAAATTTTGGGCGCTAAATAAAGAAAGGCTTCAGACGAAAGGGTTCAGTTGGTGGTCTAGTTGGTAGTGGACAGACACGAAACTTTTTATGGTAATAGATTTCCTGAGAAATAATTGTCATTTCAACCAGTAATTGTAAGGAAGATGAAAATGAAACGAGATTTTCTCTTAAGAATTGTCCCGGCACTTATGGTCGGGAGATGGATTGTCTGGGGCAAGATAATCTGGACATTCCCTACGTCCGTTCGCCACCCCCTAAGCGACAAGATTTGATTACTCGAAAAACGTAAACAAAACAGCCTCGGTTAGCGTCCTCACCAGAATGACGCTACTGACGCTATCCGTGTCATTCTGTCTCACTAGCATCTTTCCTATAACTACAAAATGACCTGGGAACGCTCTACGGCGAGATAACCTTTCCTTCTAGGGTCCTAATTTATTTGGATGAACAGTATATTGTAAATGAACGATTAGACGCCCGGGCGTTTAATTAAAAACGCCACTAGCCACACATAAATTTCACGTAATCTTATTAAATTTAGTTAGTTAGTATGGAGAAGGGAGGACTCCATTCCTTTTCCTGTAAAACTCTTGTTAAATGAAATGAAAATAGTCGGATGAAAATGAATAAAAGTAAGACCCGTGAATCAGATTGAAGTGGGTATATTCATCGCATGAGAAATTATTTAATGAACCGAACTGTTGAACATTTAGAAAAATGAAAAAACTTGTTGATGATTATTCTATGTGAAATTACGTGCGGGTAAATTTCAACTCATCAGTACACGCCTACATTGGAACCTTGATTTGGACCATGATTGGGCATGCCACCACGGAAAGGACGTGGACCACCTCGTACCATTCCACCAAGAGGCCGTACCATACCTCCTCTTTGACCTTGACCTCCGTATAGATTTCCACTACGATTGCCGTAACCGGGACCAGCTCCTCCACTGCCTCCAGTCCCACCGCGAGAACCAGGACGAGGAGCTCTAAACTCACCTACATGCAAAAGAAACAAATGTAAATCAAAATTCTGCTTTGTGTATCGTAAATTCTTCGGACGCGTAAAGGAACTGAATTTACCCATGTCATTATCTCCACGATCATAACGGTCGAATCGTTCCCCGCGATCAAAGCGATCACCTCCTCTATCAAATCCTCCACGTTCATAGCGCTCATTCCTATCGAATTGTTCGTCACGCTCAAAGACTCTATCATCACGCCCGAAGTCGTCCCGGTCGTACCGATCACGTCCGTAATAGCCTTCACGAAAAGCTGGCTGGAAGCTCCCACTCCCACGACCATTTTGATAAATCCCACCTCCACGACTAGGCATACGAGGGCCTCGATATCCGTTCATAGGACCCCTAGGTCTTGGTGGACCTCCTCGTCGGAATCCTCCACGTCCTGATCTATCATAAGAGTCTTGTGGTTCACCTAACAAAGGAAATAGTTCTTATTAATTAATTCATATCGCTGTCTAATATATTTCAACGCAAGAATCTTAGTTACCGTCATCAATTTCTTCGTTTTCTTGGCTCGCACTATTGTTGGCATTGTTGTAAGAAGCACCACTACCACTAGGAGGGTGGACGATTTGGGTATTCCACTCGTCAATTTCCTCAGGTTCCTTAATACTTAAGTGATTCAAGTTCATATCATCGATCTGATCACCAGGATGGGTTTGACTTCGACCTGTAGGATTCAGGCCAGAGCTGCCGCTCGTGTTAAAAACGTTCGAATTAGCCTCATTTCGCTGAGAATGGGGTTGTGGTGGGGCATAGGAAGAGACGGCAACTACGGCCGGATCCATGTGTGGAGACTCAATGTCAATTTGGGATTCCTGGATGAACTGGTAGCTCGATTCCTATAAAACAATATCTTCAGTTAACAATGACGCCATCATCAACACGGAAGATCCAAGATCCCCCATACACTGGACCACTACAATTAAAGTACCATATTTGCTTATGTGATGTATTATGTATTACCTGAGTTGTCAACGATTGAGCGGAGAGAATTTCAATTACTGATGATGGGGCTGAGGGCTCAATAATTGGTTCAACCGGCTCTGGTTCAGGTTCCACTTCAACGACTTTAGTCGGATCGAAATATCCCGAGGTGGCGATGCTAAGCAAGAGCGTCTTGGCATCTTTGAATGTTGTTTGTCCAGTCAGCGCTGTTGTTTTCTCTTCTGAAAATGGATAAAAGAGGTCTAATAAAATTCAATGAACCGCGCCGTTACAAATATTATGACAAAAGCTGGTACCAAAATCTAGTACTGTTACCGCTGCAGAGGTCAGAGGTATTTGAGTTCAGAAAGAAATGTAAATTGTAAATACCACAAAGACTGAAGAGTTGTTCAGCACTCAAGTGAAGTTGGGTTTGGAAATCAGGATGATTCAACTCAAGAGATACGACATGCTGAAGTTCATCAATGACAGCAAAGTCATTTTCCTTCAACGTCAAAGCACAGTCTTTACCGGATTGGAAGTCTTCTCGGACACGAGGATTTGACTGGTTAATCGAAAAATTAAGTAAATTAATACCACATGGTCACAAGCAAACTAAAATACATTGCCTGAAAATGAATACCATTTGGCGCAAGCAACTTTGCAGAGTTAGTATTTGCTTGTATTTCTCACACTCCACTAATGCTCGCTCTGCTTGGTCTTTTTTCTGCTGCTTCTTAAGGCTACGGTATGTTTCAGTTTGAATTTGAGCCAATTGCTTCATCATTTCACGAGCCAAGTCCAGCTGTTGGGCAACTTCATTATACTTGGCCACAGCAGTCAATTGATCAGCATTCAGTTCTTTTCCTTGCTCCTGTTCTTGCTTGTACGAATCCAGCTTACCCTAACAATTTCAAGAAAAAAAGGATTCAATTATACATTTTGTTTTGTTCATTACTAACAATCACAATTATTACAAGTGCATTTACAAAATTGGAATGATCACATGAAGCACCCACCCACCCAAGGGGACGGGGGCCTCTACAAAGTAAAAAATGAAGTAAGTACTAGTTTGAGAAAAAGATAAAGAATACCAAGCATGTTCATAAAAAAATGTTCTCTCTTTTCAGTTTTCATTGATGAGTCAATCAGTCAATGTTAGGCATTGCGCATTGTTATGAGGAATGTCAATTATTGACAGAAACTGAATAAACCAAAGCCAAATTAGTATTAAAAAAACGTGCACATTGCATCATGGAACTGATTGATATTTCGTTACTATAAATGTATCAATGTATGTCTAGATGATTCAAGTCAAGATTAATGCGTAAATTACCACTTTCTCGCTTTTAATTTTCTCCTCTCTGGGGAAGGAAGGTGAAGGTACCTTGTCCGTCATATCCGCCATTTGTGCGCTCTTTGGCTTTGGGATCGGGTTTCACATACTCATGTAGTTAAGGGGTGGGACATTATGTCAGACTAGTACCAAAGTGGAGCAAGTTAGCCTACCTTACCCTATCTATCTATCTACCCAGCCATATACTGACCGTATTTAGAGTTGAATGAACAGCGAATAACAAGCGACATCTCGACTACACTGGAGTGTTTGAAATCTAAACAAACTCTTTTATCTGAGAAAGGCATTATGCCTTCTTTATCTGACTGACTCGCCATTGTCAATTAAATGCAAGTGCAGGGAGAACTCAACAAGCAAGGGTAATTTCGAAGTTCTAGAAGTAATGTCTAAAACAGAACGACGCAAGCAGGAATATACCGGTGACCTAAGAGTATAGAATCTCGCTCCTCTCATAGAGAGGACATTTTTGTTGACACCAGACCAAACAAGGTCAACACCTG
>JAQGCA010002712.1:0-13286 GCA_034698945.1 Protaphorura quadriocellata | reverse complement strand
TACCCTAACGCACTAGAGGTCAAAGGAACGACAACGACAAGGAAAAATAACGTTAACTATGGCTAAGACGCAGGTACTTTCTTAAAGTAACCTTGAACCACACCAAGCAAGAGAAATGACCTTTGGTCGTGCGACATGACATAGAACGTAGGACCTATAATTTTACAACTAGACTACATCTTCGTCTTCCATTCCAACTCAAGATAAACAAACTATTAATTAATTTCATAACTAATCATTTAAGTCAAGTAAGATGATAGTGTGTAATAATTATGTAAATTAAACCTGCATACTTTTGTTTATATTTATTTTCTGTCTGGTTCTGGTTCTGGTTCTGGCATGCCACACAAGTCGATTTGAAATGAAACAGAAAGTCGAAATTGAATGCGACGCACGACGCACATTCATAGACTAAATAAATAAATATTAAGCCAACAAAAGAAAAATATAAGATAAGATCCACATTCCAATCCCAAAGGGTGAGAACACAGAATCCACAATATTCTCATCAAAATTAAGTAAGATAATTGTTTATATACTTATGCCCACAAGAATGTATGCATTTCCACCCAGTGCCATTCTGACACGTTTTTAAAGGAAAACGTCATTCAAACGTATAACTTGTTTTGGCACTTCGTTTTAGGGTTACATTGAAATGCCAAGTGCAGAAACTTTGGCATCATAAACGCCAACCAAGCTCAAGGATGAACAGACTTGAGGAAAAAAATCGGCGCATATCACGAAGATAGGCCATTGGCTTTCGTCTATCTTATCCTTAATTGCCTTGTGGTTCTCTTTCATATATATCTTTTCTGCGGTAGGCGTCACAAGTACCTTCCTTACTATTTACATTCATAATTTAATTTCGAACACACTGACTTCAGAGAAATGTAAAAATTTCCAGATGTAAAATTCAAATCTGCCTTCAGAATATTTGCCAATTCAATTGCATTGGTCAGGTGTGCGAAAATTTACTAGATAGGATTGATTTATCAAATAATTTGAAATTTTATTCAACACGGACCACATTTTCCATTCATAATTGACATTATGGCAGCGTGATACGAGCTTCAAATTCAGGACGTCTTCATTGAGGCTGTTTTTTCATTGAATATTTGGAATTCTTAAACAAATTCCTACCCAAACCAAATACCTCGCAGCGAAGCCACTTCCTTTCTAACCTCTTAACACGTGAAGTAAATGTGTTCAAAACTGTGAAGATTTTTTAAGGGAAAAAGAAGTGGAAGGTTAAGCAGAGCCACATGCAGAATGGATATTGAGAGATGCGGATGTAATATTTAATGTAAAGTACTGACGACTTGTTTATGTATTATGTATGATGTCTGAAACTGTTTAGGATATTTAGCCAAGACCGACCGGAAGGAAGCTTAGGTAGCTGATTTGCTGTTTTCTGGTTGCTCCAAAAGTGGCCAAAGAAAGAAAAAATAAATAGCATGTGACGATGGTAGCTATAGAACACCAGATTGTCAAACTACACATGTACCAGTGCAGTAGAAAAACTTTGAAAAGTTAATTCAAAAGAACAACAGCAACAGCCGTTGAACAATCTGTTCCTTGAGAAGTCTCGAGGGAAAAAAATTGTCACCCGTATTTATATTTATCACCAACTCGACACTTCCAGACTTCTACCATTCCCTGACATGTAATTCTACGCATGAAACATGGAATGTGAAAAATGATATTTCGTATACATGTCCCTAAACCAAATGTGAGAAATTCCTATGAAAATGAAAAACTTAAACTAGATATTTCCGGTTAAATTGAACCCGAGGTACCACTTTCCATTGTACACAATTTAAGGTGGCGGATGTGCGTAGAATTTAGAATTCGTTCTAGGATACGTCCTAGAAAGTTTGAAGTATTCTTGCAAGATTCGTTCGTATTCGTAGTAGCCTGCAAGATTTCCAAGAAAAATGCTACTGCTACTTGCAGGCATCTCGCTAAATCCTTCAGTGTCATTTTTAGCAGTATTTATGTAATAAATGGGACACATTCAGAACAAATGTTCGGGAGAAACCGTGTCAGTTTTCCATAATTCTAAGTGGTTATGTTTAGAGTTTGACCTCGTGGAGGTTAAATTTGCATTTCTAAAAGATTTCAGCCTAAAGTTAGAAAAAAGTTTGTACTTTTTAGGCGTAGTTAATACCGTAGTTTGACCTGATTCACTTTCATAATTCTTTCGTATATAAAACGGTCTAACATTTTTTCCGAAACAAAGAATTTACAGTAAAGAACAAAAGTTTTGAACAAATTGGTCACCTATTGGCCAAATATTGATTGTGGGTGGCCGGAACATACCCATTTCTTAAGTTCGAATTTTCAGGGCCGTCAGAATCTTCACGGTCGCTAACGCCAAGCGTCCGACAACAAAGGAACGTGTCACGTAAAATACTTCGGTAAATGGCCATTGTTGCGGACAATTGAATAGATACAATGTCACGTGGCGCATATCAACAATAACAATTGGTCCATTAGAGAAACCACACACGTGGTATCATTCGAACAGCATCAGTGTCAATATTGGAAAACAAAAATAGAACACTTTGGATCACCACCAATGAAGAATTGAAGCACAGGCACTTTGGAACAATTGTCCGGGCAGTATGTTCCAGAAATTCAAGTCACAATTGAATCGTTTCAAGAATGTTCACTGCTTTGGACATTTAAACCGACCGTTTGTAGTACAGAAGTTTCAAAGTTCTGCTATCGGGGACGAACATCAATTGTTAAATTTTTAAATCGGTCTAGCTGACCATAGCCGTAGAGGCACGACACATTTACACACTAGCGGTTGCTTTTTTAGTTTTTCGGTGTTTCAAGAGAAACAAAAACGGACACGTTTTATGGCAGAGTTAGAGCTCTGGGAACCAAAATTATTTATGCTCACAACTCTGTCTCGAAATGACGACTGACGTTTAGTATCGATCTTGTTTCCTGCGACTAAACTTCAACTGCAAGATAGACCCGAAGGCTTTGGCTTGTTATTTTATTTTGGTCGAACCAGTGCGAGTGCAGTGTTGCTTGGCCACCCTAAACTAACCCAGCTGACGATACGAAGGGATTGTGTAATTATATTTTCTAATTCTTCTTATTTTGTAATGATGTTTTCCTCTGTCTATATCTCAAAAACCAACCCTGAACTCAAACCCCCAGGAGGTTTCGTTTTAAAAGAGCCCAAGTCAGAGCCAAAATGATGACGGACCTTTTTTGAATCTATTTTTAGGATCAAACTTCGAACGGCTTCATACAGTCCACGCACTTTGTTCTTAAATCTTAGTCCGGCGTACGACCACGAACACTTTTTCCGATGAATCTTTCAATAGAATCTACGATTCTCTTTCTTAGAGTTGTTAGAAGTCTGATGATGTCAAGAAGTCACAGAAACTCCTTCGAGTTCGGCAGAATCCAAAGGAGAACGCCCGCAAGTCTGTGATCTCAATAGAATTCAAAATCTTTGGTGATTTTGGCAGGGAGGATAATCCCTTAATTCTTATAAAACTCTGCAATGTAAAAGACAATCAGAAAGACGGATAATTCTGGAAGAATCGGTTGAAGGGTATCGGAACAATAGTCGACAATCAGGTCAGCAGAACTTCGGATGAACGTTTGATTCGCAGGTTATCCATACTCCGACTGCAACATGGACGCCTGCATTGTTGACTTCCCAAAGTTCATGAACAACATGTTATTTGGAAAAGTGCGTTGAAATATTTGGAATTGGAATTTACTGAGCTCACGATTTTGCACAAATACCTGGCTATTCCGTTTTAAGTTCATCCGAATTTTGATACAGGCTCATATCCGAAGTGACAACTGTCGATGCGAATTCGGATGGTAACTTCGTCACCATTTATTTCTCCGTGCATTCTTGTATTCGCACTCCTTTCAATTTAATGACTGACAAGACGATAATATATTTTGTATTAAATATTTGTTAACACTAGAACTTTTAACCTCGCCGATGTTCATAAACAAACACTGCACTACGCAGCAGGAACAGGAACAGTTGTCCAAATCGTAAATTATTATTATTGTATTTTTCTAATCACAGCCTCTAGAAAATACATGTGTGGTTGTAAATAAAGTAAGACACACACGTGAAGGGTTTTTCCTATTGATCCTTGAAAATTTTAAGGGTTCTTTCCTGGTGTGAAGTATGCCTCGGGGTCCGTGACCTTTGGACACTCCACGATTTTGTTTTTAAACAATTTTCCAGATCATTTTGTTATGGTTTGACCACTTTTGTCAAATAAGTCTCTTGATCCCTCAGAAGACTCAGACTGTCTGCTAATGATTTTTTTCATTCCATCCACGTACTCAAGTTACTTTTCCTTATACTGCACTGTTTCATCGGAAATCGAATTTGACTGATAAGGACGAACCATAAACTGAATAATAAACATGCTCGAGTTATCGACAAAAAGTTCTACCAACTAAATAATGGAATTGTATCCATGTTAGAGTCGAAATTGTAGTAATTGACTTGTATGGGTATTTATATTAGGTCTGTTTTCGTTTCATGACCTAAACCCAAACGCAACTAAATTGAAACTAAACTAATAGTTAAGACAAAAAATTGAATACTGGTACTGGCAAAGTCTAAGCCAGCAGTGCCAGTGTCTGTCATGTAGACGTACATGCAATTCAAGTTTAAAACCAAACCACAATATAGATAAATATGAATATGAATATGAATACGACAAACGAACCGTTTGGTTCCGGGTCCCAAATATATTCGTTGTTCTTACCACAAATAAATTTAACAAGATCCATCTTATTTTCAAACAAAGTCAATGCTCACCGATTTACAAAGAAAAATTTAGCAAAATTTAATGCCGTAATTTCTTTTGTCAATAAAATGTATTTCCTTCGTCCTTTCTGCCAAAATTATATTTTCAGATTCAAAAATGTGCACATATTGTAGAAATTAACTCTGACCCCTAAATACGCAATGAATTACTTATGAAAGATCTCATGCCTTATTTGTATCTCCAGAAAGCCATATGGCAAGAAAACAATTGGAACCCTGTAGTTAGTTAAATAAAATAAGTATACATAAATGTGTGTATGTTTGTGCAGTGTGGGATAATAATCACATGATTAGAGGAAAGGAATGTAGTGACATCATAATACATAATACTAATATAATTTTTATAATTTTTATAATGATCTATTTGGTCCGCACGGGTGGTGTACACTGATCCTGTTACAAGGCAAGGAATCAGTTTATGATATTGAACTGATGCGGAGCATCCCATTAAAAACTAAATCCACTGATCCGTCCACAAGGGATAAAATAAATTTAATATCGTGTTATACGGATACGCGTTATACGATATCCTGCCTGGGCCACAGTAAATTGATATTGCTTAAAATCTATGCACCCAGCTTACAAGGAAATTGCAGAATATTGTTGGATTAAGCGCCATAGCAGATTAATTTTACAAACATTTTCATTAGCTCAAGCTCGTGTAAGAAATTTACTGATTACTTTCACTTCATTCCAGAATATGCATATTGGTTCAGAAATTGAAAGAACGTGAGAATCGAACACTTCGAGTAGAGGTAGTTTTTATCGTCTCACCGCAGTAGGCACATTTCTTACGAATTCTAACCACAATATCTCGTTCCTATAAAAGATGTTAGTAATCGTGGTAGAGATACATGTAATTCCTGGCAGTGGTTAGGGTTCGATACCTCGGGCTGACAGTATTCCCGTAATACTTCTATGAGAGTATATTAAGGAAGAACCAGTTGAAAATGTCTCCTTGTCAAATGTCTGACAATCTAATCGCATTTGTATGCATGATGCCATGTAATACTTAATTTTAACTCCCCAAAGATGAAATCCAATCTATTGTGAAGCAAACACTTTCATTCCACGATTATCGTCATCAAAACGGAGTCCTTTTAATCGTTCATTGCTATTCTGAGTGTGACTGCGACACCGGACCAGAATTATGCTGGCAGTTATTTCTGTGCGGTTCGGTGCGTGTATAAAACTTATGTTTACCGTAGAATCGTCGTAATCGTAATAATAATGCACTGAGGTGAGGGAATAGCTGTTCAAATATTTGTACAACTTTAGAAACATGGAACAGAATGAACGACATATTTTATTAAATTCCTTCCTATATATTTACATCTGTGGACAGAATGATAGTGTTGTGTAAAATTTAGCCTAGGCCAAAGTACAGATACAAGTGTCCTAACTTAGCTCGTGCTAAGCTGAACTGGCTCAGATATGAGACCAGAAATTCCAATAAGTACGTTACCATGGTTACAAAAGTGGTTAGAAGTGGAAATGTACGTATTGAATGGGTTTGGCTTTGCTGATAAAGATAACTTTCAACCTTCCTATCGCGGCCGCGCCGCGTGTTTAGTGTTATCGGGCTCGGTCTCAGCAGCAGAAATATTTCCCCAAAATAAATACAAATAGAAGGAACAGACATTCAGTTTCACCTTTCTCCCAAAAAGGACCTTACCAGCGTTGGGCCCATAGCTTACAGCGTTAAGATATGTACTAATTTTAAGAACATCCAACCAGTTGTGCCTTCTACCAAATTAAAAATAATTTTTCGAATTTCAGAGAAAACCGCACCTAGGCTAACTTGCAGCAACACAAATTACAAATTATTCCACCGGTGTCTCAATCGGACGTACACAGAGTATTTTCAGCCTTTGAGTATTATATCGTTGTATATGGCAGCGGCGGACGCTTACCATTCTTATGAAAGTAAAATGCTTGAGAAAAAATTACTGATGTTTATTTATGGTCGGAATTACGGGCACCTTCTGATAAATCAATATGACGTCAGTTATATTATGTGGACAAAGTTTATAATTACTTTGATTGAATAAAAACAAAAAACAAGTAAACAACAAATTTCAGGAATTCTCTCATCAAAAACCTCAAGTTCCGACAGAATATCTACAGAGAAGCTAAAATCGATTCGCGCTAAATCAAACTATATTCATTTCTATTTTGATTCCGAGGAAATTAAGTAGCTTGCGTGCAAGGAAACTGTTGAGGAAACTTCGGAAGGACAGAATAAACTAAACTATCTCGTCCTTGATAATTTTTATCTTGTTATTTGTACTAAATTTTCCTTCTACTACATACATAGATCAAAATCTTTTTTATTACACTGCACATCTGCAATATGGGAGTTCAGGTACAATTCTTCGTAATTGTATACTAATTCGCCGTTCGCCTTCCTTTTCCAAGGAAAGCCAATTTGCGAAAAGAACCTGCTTTGTTTTGCCACACAAATTGCTCTAACAAGACCTTCGGGTACGATTGCAGAATATTTCTGCAACAAATGTTAGTGTGTCCCTAAAACATTTCCAGTTCCAATATCGCTCTTAGGAAGTTCAATATTTTGATGCTATTCAAACAAAAATAGAAGGATCGGTTAGCAACTTTTACCATCATAATGTCCCGGAAATACTACATTACCCATAACTTAAATTAGGAACAACTATTTCTGCTACAATATTATATACGAAATTTAACGTGCTTTAACCCCAGATATCGAACTCGAAGTGGCATATAGATAACGCGCGGCGAAGTACTGACTAAATATTACAAGTAACCAGGAGGTATTTTACCAAAGGATAAAACTAGCAGACAAGAATAAATCGACCAAAATGGCAAAAAACTTTTGATGATAAGAAAGGAAGAAGGTCATTTCGTAGTCGATGTAACACGAGCGGTATGGTGACAAAAAAGTGAAACCGATAAGCTTAAGTGTTACGTTTATGAATTGATAAAATTTATACCGTGTAACATACACGGGCTTGGGTTTGCTTTGTGTGCAAATATCGTCTTCGCTCACCTTGAATTCCTAACGATGCAATTATGTAGCCAAATCCATATAATTATTATTTCGGTCACATTACACAACAAAAAGTACAAAAGTTATGTAACTTGTATCTTCACTGCTGTGGTACATGTAACGATTGGTAACTAAACAAGTGCAATCCAGAGTAAAGTTCCACTAATTAGACTGCAATCAAAGTTCCATAGTAATTAGTAGCGTTTTCGTTTCATTCCCCCATTCAGTGAAATTCCTACCTAACTGATAGAAATAATCACATAATTCATTCTTATTTAGAGGGGCAGGTCCTGTTAAAAATCTTAATTGAGCGGCATACCATATTATATTTCAGGGAAGCATATGGTGAACCTGAAGTAATCACTGAATTAGAACGGCAGGTCTTTGTTATGACGAACGACAAGTCATTTTATTCTCGAGTTGCTTCAATAGTTGAATAAATTGTAAGAGTTGATGATGAGAATTCTAAAGCAATTTATGGAAATCATCTGACAATGTCTGTGTCTCATGCGGGGAATCCCCGAACCGAATACCGAACTCGGGTGAAAGCCCCGGGAGGAATACCGAAGCCAGGCATAGCAGGTGAAATCCGGGGTTTCCCCGCAAAAATAACTGTGAAGGCGAAAACAATTCTGGACAATAGATTCTGACAGTGGCACGCAATGTCACGATAGAATTTCTTCATGAAATGTGATATGGTGGCCTCTGAAAATTTTGGGAAACTTTGGCAATACTTTTAGGAACCCGACGGGTATTGCGTTTCTAGAATCTTTGCAGCACATCATTAAAGCATAAAAACATTAGCTCTACATATCGGACTCGCAAATACGTGAAAATTGGGTTAGACATAATTCTTCCAATGTATAATCAAACCGGCAGGTTCAAAGCCAAAGAAGTTGTCCGTCTGATAAATGACAATAAGTAGATAATAGAGCGCTGACAATAATTCGATAACGAACTACATAATTTCCACCATTCGGAACTTTAACGAACTTTCATGAGTCGAACGACATTTTCAACTTACTCGACGGCAGCATGATAGGCCGATTTCATCCATTTAATAAAAAAATGAAATCTTACCTGGAATCGGAATGATAAGCGTCCTGCTGACTGTAAGTGCGATAATGCTGTTCCTGCTGTTGCTGATAATAATTGTCTATGTGTTGTTGGCGAGGACTACGAAGTTGCTGTTGCTGTTGTTGTTGCGCCGGTTGTTGCTGTCGCTGAATTGGTAGTTGATTTGAGTGATCCATGTAAATCGTGTCATGTAATGAACTGTACATTGAGTTTTTTTCATTTTGAATTGCATCCAGCGTTGATTCTTTGTCTTTTTCCAAATTAGACAATTTGGACAAGGAGACTGAAGTCCGAACTAAATTTCCTAAACTTGGTGTCTTCATATCGAGTTAGATTTAAAACACCAAAAGTAGAACGGCGGCTGTGAAAACACACCACCTTCAAGTCCTCAAGTCCTCCTGAAATTATTCGTTCCATTTTTATTAATTAGTCAAAATAAACAAATTGTTTGTAGAATTCGTCTAATTAATCTTGTACACAATTCAATTTGTATTAACTTTCACTTCGTGCTCAGATTCTCAGTCTTTTGTTTGAATGATTTCTTCCCTTTCTTTTTCTAAACTTATATTGACCCTTGTGACCAATATCGTGTGTACTATTTTGCACTTTTCCCAAATATGTGTGTATTTACTGGACAACAAAATACTGGAATTTAATTATGGTACTGAGATGTATGTATATTTAGACTTTCAGATCTGAACTTGATCATTCGACCCATGAAAATTTTAAAGGTCAGGTACAAGTAAACACGCTATACAGGAACATGATTTCACCAACACCAGTAGCTGTCATATTTTCCTTACGGACGATGTAGGAAGTGCCATGATAGGAAACAATCGATTTTAAATAAACAAAATTGAAGATTATTTTATTTTAGCGTGTAGAATTATATGGAGGAGTTGTGTCTCTTGTCAAAATAAAATTAGGGTTCCGTATTTTACACCATTAAAGTAAAATTCTCTGACGGACTGAACTCCGTGATGACTTTCTGTGGCTTCTGTTCCACTTGGTTTGAACTTATGGGACTTTCTATTGGATTTCTTTTCCTTTTGGTTGTTTTCCTGGACCAGTATTACATTGCATTGCATTTTCTATCTTTCTACATTACATTGGATTGGATTCAGACTTTTCCCTTTTGATATCAAAGCAAAAGCAAAGGGAAAGTCTAACGCAGACGCAAAATCCCGAAAAGGGACTTTGGGTCGGACACACTCTCTCTACTATTGATTATTTCTCCGGGTTCTGGGGATTTTCGGTTTTGGTTTAGGTTTTAGGGTTAGGGCACATAGGATGTCTCTCTGTGTTCTCAATTCACTCTATATCTACTATGTGCTGAGATTAATTGAGAGCGACACGAGGACTGGGGGAGATTATTTTATATGCATCAGATTCTCCGGTGTATTCGGACCAGTACAATGCAATACAACTCTCGAAAGGGAAAGCTCACAAGGTAACCACTTTAACAGACCAAAACCTTTCCAATCCGAAAGGTCACATCAATCATCCTCAGCACAAGTATTACCAGATAAAATTTCGGATCACTGCTAGGAATGTATGAAATATTACAACATACAATATTCTATAACCGAAACCTTTGCAAAGGTGTCAATATTTTAGCTACAATAGTCATGAAAAATCAGAAAATCAAAAAATGCACATTCCAAATGTTTATCATTCGCGGACAAAAAAATTAAAATAACAAAATCTGAACATGTCGTGTATTGTCCTGCCTGTCGTATTGAGGATTTACAATCAAAGTAGTCCCCTTGTGACTTGAGTAGAAGTACAAAGTACGGTTGAGTTAATCGACTAGACTCTTAGAATTCTTAGATAGGACTTGACTTGGACTAGGACAAATAAGAGAACTCAGCAACCACAGTAGTGGTATCCTGGTATCCTATATTGTAAGGTAAATCCGGTCGTTAAATTGTATGCGATTTATGTCATGAATATGTACGTGACGTTGGAGAATTGATGCGATTCCGATATTAGGTTATTCAAGCTCTTTAATATTTTATTACTCGGAAAATAAAGGTCACGACATTGGAGACCTTGTGCCTTGTACCTTCTGACATTGCCATTGCCAGATAGTGGAGTTCTCGTGTTGCCAGGGTAGGGCTCGGATGGTAGGACCCAAAGAGGGTGGACGGGTAGTACTTAAAACAAACGGTTGAAACTTCTTGGTAGGACCTACCTAGCACATGCGTGTGCTTGTGGCGTTTAAATTTCTTTAAAGCATCCGCCAAACGTTGTCTGCCGGAGAGATCAAAACCCGAGGTCAAATTATTTTGAGAAATTCCCAGAGAAATATTGCCCCGAAAGGTCAAGTTGAGCATAGCACTACTTCAGGCCTTTTAGTTTAATTAATTGAAAATGTATGAGTCGGTTCTTCCCTCATTTTAAAATCCTAAACAACTTTAATTGCGAAAAGTGTTTTACAGATCCATTATGACACAAAATAATTTGGTTGATGGAGTCGACTTGCGTCAGAGTGACTGTGATTTTAGAAAATGAGTGAACATATGTTGCTTTGCTTTTAGCCTGATTGTTTCAAGTTTTCAAGATTCACACTTGCCATAGTGCCATCCTAAAGTACCCTTCATGCTCTTATTGCTATTTTCTTGAAGTAACCCCTGCCATAGTCTGTAGTCCAATTCCTTGGGGAATGCCGTCAAACTTTTACCTAAAGTAACGCATTACTAATTCACCAGAGTGAGAGGACTAATTCAATTAGACTGTCATCTGCACCTGTCTAATCCTTTCATTAATTCGCAATCAGCAAGGAACTGGCAAGATCCGTTCTATACCAGAACTACTACAACAGAGAATTTCGAATAATTTGTCCTCTAACTGCAGTACAATAAATTGCTTTCAAAAAGCGAATTAAATTTTAGTCAGCTGAAATAGGTGGAATTAATTATCAATTTGAAAGCAGGATTCGTAATGTTACAGGGATTCCCATTTATTCCGTTTCTTAAGTATCTTCCTAGATACTGAATTGTGAGCCCATCCGGGAATTCCCAATATATATGCGATGAGAAAGGACCTTACCAATGTTGGGCTCAGGATTTAAATAATTAGGAATCGATTTCACCATACACAGTGATCAGGTACGTCCTTCTACATTACAAATTATCAATGATGATTGATTGTACCTCAGCTAAAAAAAATCATCAAAATAATTTACAAGTAAGAATAACTTAACAACAATGCGCCCTACAGAACAGATTGTCTCTGGTTGTTACAAGTTACAGGTCATTACAATCTTCGACCTACTTCTTGACTGGGATAACTTGTGATCGGTTTAACTAACTGGTTTTGAACCGGAAGTTTTTCGTCTCGAAAGCAAATGAAATGATCGAACACAAGAGTTTGAGTGATTGACGCATTTCGCGTATATCAAAATTGTAACTTGTGCCGATTAGTCAGCATCACCAACAAGAACGTATCGTACTTGGCTCAACAGGATACGATTTTTAATTCCTACTGGCGACGGTAGTAAATCTCTACAAAATAAGTTGTAATTGCAATAAGTAAATACGGCGATTAGCAAAGAAATTTTCAGGGAGATCTGCAATACCTTCTAGAAACTTTTAACAGAGTTTAAGGTCATTGACCCTATCGCATCATATGTGGGGATACTCTTCAAATTAGTGCCGGCCTTTTTTTTACAGAATTAAAAGGTCGGCCGCTGTAATTAATATTCTTCCTCAGAGAGTAGGGGGAAGTGTGCTAATTACAACCACTTTGGGAAAGTGTGCCAATTACGACCATTTATCACGTGGGGTAACGGCGGAAAAAGACTCCTCCCCCTGGCGGAAATTAGCACACTATCTCCACTTCACACGTCCGTTGGAGGAGTCAGATGCATTAAGATAGGCTGGAATTGGCACATTTGTCGTTTATGGGTTAATTTCTCCATAACCTCAAAAAGTGTGCTAATAACAACCACCGCCATTTGTGCGCATGTTTCTTGGTTGCCATGCCCACGTAGTTAAGAGGTGGTCGTTATTAGCCCGTGGACGCAGTCCTGTAAAGGGCTTATAAAATCGCACTTTCCGTCTGTCTGTCCTCTGACGGTTTCACAGCCTAACCTCATATAAATCCACTTAACATGCAGCAAAAATTCAACGAATGCGCTCTGTCATAGCTTTTTCGATAAACAATTCAAATGTTGCCTATCCACAACCATATAGTACTATCTTATCTTAATGTCCTTAAAGCACTTTCGCCGTCACTTGATCTCAAGTATGTTGATTTAAAAGGTTTCGAATTTCGAAACGGCTATGAGCACTCGAGGTCATTAGTTTTGAACATGGCATCGAAGTATAAACGGGGAAGCATCACCGC
>JAQGCA010002711.1:0-13286 GCA_034698945.1 Protaphorura quadriocellata | reverse complement strand
TGGCTGACAAAATCGTTGAGGAGTTAGAAAAGGTCGAGGTCACCAACGTTCACTTTCTAGTAGAGACAATTCACTTGAGTATGACGGAGTACTTAAAAATCGTTAGAAGGACGAAACGAATGCGGAAACAAAAATGGATCAAAATTTTAGGTCCGGTTATTTATATCATTTGATTCATAAAAGCAAGGTTTTGGATATATTTCAATTGTTGGGATATTTAAATAATTTTGAATGAAATCTTTCAAAGGGTTTTTATGAAAAATATGCAAAATTTTAATACTTATCAATATTGAGGGGACCCAATAATAAAAATTAATATTTGTCCATCTAGGTCAACGGGTCCAAGGATTTTGTAAGGATCGGACTCGTGACCAACCAGACCAAGGTCAAAGTTCACATTCGCTGCCAGGACCATCGTCACCGAACATTAATGGATTATCCAGCGTTCCATAGTCTCTGTGCTCTGTCAGTCGTACAGCGCGCTGTGACATTTTCTGCGCCACGGTTAAAATTTTGACAAATTTGTCTACAGTCAAGTCGATTCTTTTTTTTGGTACGCATTTAGCTTAGTTTAGTAAAGCTTAAGTACGCTCTAAAATTTTTAGTGCTGCGCCACAATTCATTATTATGGCGCAACCGTGTCGGGACGACATAGAGCATAGTTAATTTAAATAATAATTGTTACTGAATAATTATTTTGTTACATTAAATTCTTTCTTATTCTTCTGTTTAAATATTAGTACATGTGACAATATGCCATTTTATTTTTTGTTCCCCAATTATGTTAAAAAAATAACGATTGGAAAATATCTCCGGGATTAAATTATGGATTTATTATTTGTCATGTTTTGAGTGTGGACAGAATCAGATGGTGCGAGAATTATATTTAAAATTATAGCTTATCGTCGATTTTTACTAGGGTGAAATCCCCCAACATTGGAGTGCACGTTCAGACTCAACCTGTTTTTAGTATCCATGACCAGAATTTAGAGTTGGGTATAACTGTAGACATATCTCGTGAATATAAACAAACAAAAAACAATACATAATATACCAATGTACAGGGTGCTACGTAACCTCTGCCACCCACCCCTGCAGCTCCATCTGGGGGAGCCAGACAAAAAGTGAGATATGCATTTTGTAGATAATCTTATTGCGGGTCTAGGAAGCCATTCCGATTAAAAATCCGTTGCGCGTAGCGGCGCTGACAAGCGCCTAAGTAAAAAACCGCATGAAAAGACCCAAAAAATTAGGCTTTCTGCTACAAAAACGTGTCCGAAATAATTATTTTTGAAAAATCCGTCGATGCCACCTTTTTACCAATATTTTTTTGCAGTTTTTAAAATTTTGTTGGACCGGTTTGGATAAAGTCGATTCTTCGCAGCCAGGGCATTTGGAAGCAAAATTCAGATTTTTTTCAAAAAGTGGCATCGACGGATTTTTCAAAAAAAATTATTTTGGGCATGTTTCTGTAGCAGAAATTTATCGGGGTCCTTTCATGTCGTCTTTTACTTAAACGCTCGTCAGCGCCGCTACGCCCAACGGATTTCTAATCGGCATGACTCCCTAGATCCGCAATAAGATTATCTACAAAATGCATATCTCACTTTTTGTCAGGCTCCTCCAGATTGGGCTGCCGAGTTGGGGGGCCAAAGGTTATGCGTCACCCTGTACATAGATTATTGATTTATTGGAAAACGTAGGTAAAATGACATTCCTTATATTCTATTCCTGGAACCCTGCAAATATACCCAGAGAATTCTTGTAACTCGCAGCATTTTTATTCCCCCGAACCAACTCTGACGGTGACATACACGAAAATGTATTCTAATTGTGTCAGCGCATCATATAATAAAATACCATGCAGATTTAGGAAAAACATTGCCGATTAACTCCCGGATATGGAGTGAACCGAATGTCTAGTACGACTACCAATGCTAGTACTCTTCGCTATAGTTTTTAGGTTTCAGAATTGAGTGTGTACGTAGATATTCGACACAAATATAAGTTAAGTATTAATCCGAGAGAAAACAAACGTTTGAAATGGATTGGATTGGATACTTTTTTACTATAGTCGTCATCAACTTCATAGCTCACACAACATAACATAAATGTCACATTGATTTATCATTGAGTGTCCTCAATTCCGACTGTAACTAAAACTAAATTTAAAGATATACTAAATAATTTAATAATAGAGATGGGGATGATTTTTAGTTAAAACTAAAACATCTATGTAGTTGCTCCTGAGACTTTCGTATTATAATTATAGTGTATAATATTAACAACGTTTATGGTAATAATACTCAGAGCTCTGCAGAATCTCCGCACCGCTGAATATACTCTGCAGGAATTCTGCAGAACAATTTAATTGTGACTCGTAACGTCCGATTTGATCAGACTTGGGTCAAATACATTGGTAATTACAATTTGAATTACAGGATATACAATTACTATTACGTAATTGTAATTGTAACTAATTACTTTCATAATCCCAGCTGTAATTTGTAATTGTATTGAAATACTCTAGAAACTGTGTGTAATTCTGATTGTAATTGGTAATTGAATTTATATTTTACTCAATTACTTTTGCAATTACTTAATATTTTGACCATCAAATACAAAGAAGTAACCAATGATGTTAGCACACATACACATGCATTTAACCTTTCTGCGCGGGAGGTCGGTTGGAACAACACACTGTTCATATTCGGAGGGCATATCTCTCCAAAATTAGGAAGGCATATCTGAGGGAGGGCATATCTCTCTAACATTATTAGAGCATATCTGAAGGAGGGCGTATCTCTCTAACATTAGGGGGCCATATCTCTTTAACATAAGTATGTGATCGCGTTATTGAGGAAACACTGCTGCGTCGCATACGTAGTGAGATAGGCATATGTCCACAGCATTAGGAGGGCATGTCCTTTTAACATTACATATGTAATTGCATTATAGACCTGGGGCACTTAGGGGTGTTTAAACTCTGGATTACTTTTAAATGGAACGAGGTTAGAGCGAATCAGTTATAGATGTGCTGGAACGTAAATTACGATATGATCAAGGTGACCACATTTTTAAGATTGGCTAGGAATACAGAAATCTGAAATAGGGGGGTCAAAATCAATATTTTTTAGGAAAATCACTAAAAAGGGGGGTCAAAAGTGGATAATTTTGCAGTTTTGAGAATCAAAAAAGAGTACTGTACTCCTAAAAAGAGTACGGATGGTCACCTTGGATAAGATAGTTCCATATACCTCGTTAGTCCGGTACTTGTTCTAATTGCTTATAAATCCAATAAACTTCAAGCAAATATTTTTCCAGGACGCTCTCTTTTTAGTGTAACTGCGATATATTGGCCATTGCTGTGGGCGGTAAAATGGTACCAGTGAGTATTACTCACCGTTAAAGCTTGTAATTGTTACCAACCACTAGATTAGGCGTAAATTCGGTAATGTACGTACCTTGACAAGATATGAAAGTCGAGTAACGCTAGAATCCCCAATAAAAATTGGTAATGGTGATGCGAGAGAATTGTGTTTGTTAACACGAAACCAATTCTGGACTACCATAACAAGTTTGAAGGGTTCATTCTCCTTAGAAATAGATAATATGCCATGATTTAAACCCAGACAGTGTGATCACTAAATTCTGTCAACGCGCAACTCAGGATAAGTCCAAAATCTATTCCGATGATAAAAGCCAATCGACTGAAAAACTATTCAAAAAGGTCAAACCAGGTGTCCGACCTCCAGAGTAAAGGATTTGTTGGCAGAATTTTTTTTTCAATTTTTCTAATTTTTTCAAAAAAATTCCCAATTTTGGCATGGAACATAACATGTAAATTTTTATTGAAGACCTGGTCACCCCTGTACTATTTTGCAAAAATTGGAGTTTTAAATATTTTATGCTGCATCATTCCTTAGTGCCGTCGTTGTGATTTAATTGAAACTAACGAAGTGGGCCATAGAAATGTCAGTTACACATGAGAATGATGCAGCATAAAATATTTCAAAAATTCAATTTTTGGAAAATGGTGTAGGGGAGACCACGTCTTCATTAAAAATTTACATGGTAATGTCCCATGAAAAAATTGGGAATTTTTTCAAAAAATTGGAAAATTTTATCTGCCAACAAATCCTTTATTCTGGAGGTCAGGTCACCTGGTTTGACATTTCTGATTGGTATTTGACTCGATTGGCTTTTATCAATACTTTTTTATCAAGACTAAATTCTAAGAATGTAAGACCCTAATAGGTCACAAACTTTTTACTTGTTCGTATTCATATACCTTATTTATACAACATAAAAAATAAGTTCAGTGAAAGAGGTACGCGACGCAAACACTAATGCACCCTCAGTCCTCACAAGGTAACCAAAGGTACTGAACTGAAAGTCCGGCTCTGAGAATGTGAGTTTTTAAAAAAGAGTGGACCCAAGATTTCAGTTCCGCCTAGAATTTCAGAATAAAAACAATTGTTGGACGATTGTTAATAACAAAAAAAAATCTAGTTATCTGTTCGTATGGTTTCCTTGTAAAAAAGCCTTCACAATTTTTACCTTTATTTTTATTTTTATCCAAATTCTTGAAATGCGGTCAACCCTTTTTTCAACTTTATTCTCACCCAGTAGTCCTATCCGTTCCAACCACAGCGCACAGCAATAAACCTTTCTGAAATTCAGACATGACTTGTTAACCGTTTAAGTTTTGAACACGTGTTTTAATTATACATTTCATTAGCTCGTTAATTTGTTAATTACTTGAAATGGCAACCGCAATTAGTGACCCACTAACTAAAACTCTAATTAACTTGGGTTCTATTCAATGGATCGGTTATTCCATAAATAAGAAATTTTTGAACCCGCTTTTGAATGAGTGCCTCAAAAGCCACAATCACAATTTAATTCGAATATTCGGTGAAACATGGCTTCGTTTGCTGTCCAGCAATTCTTGGGAAAATGCAGCAGACCTAGAACTCCTTGGAAGTACGGTTCAAATATTTGCTTCTGTATTTGGTTCAACGGATAATGGTACAATGGACTTGAAGTGTTTCGAACTCAATGCACTCCTTAAACAATATCCGGATAGTTATCCGATTCTCCTCAGAAAGTGTCAACAATATCGTCAATCATTTCGAGAGTCATTCGTTGAGGCTATGGATGATCCCATGAATCGTTGGCCACATGACTTTATGCAAATTTATATGAAATTGTGGAATTTGACCGCGACCGCGAACGTGTCTCCTGCAAATGCGGACGGGCTAAAAGGTGAAGTCATTCACCTTTGTCGGCTTATGTTGGAATTCGCAAA
Organism: Protaphorura quadriocellata; assembly: GCA_034698945.1. Taxonomy (NCBI): domain Eukaryota; kingdom Metazoa; phylum Arthropoda; class Collembola; order Poduromorpha; family Onychiuridae; genus Protaphorura; species Protaphorura quadriocellata. Next base: position 7,975 of record JAQGCA010002711.1, on the reverse strand, counting down.
GAGCAAAAGAAGTACGGCATTATTCCTGGATTGTACTCAGAAACTTTTTAATTATTATAATTCAAAGTTGACGGGGATGGATGGGGAAGTTGAGAATTCTACGGGGAAGGACGGGAAAGCTGGCGTTCCAGCGGGGACAAGTGCCAAAACTGAGAATTCAATGGAGATGGGCAACAGAACTAAGAATTCGATAGGGAAAGGTGAGAAAACTGATGATTCGGGTGGAAATGATGGGCAAACGGACATTTCGACGGGGAATGGAAGGGAAACGGACGATTCAGCGGGAAGTGGTGGGAAAACTCACAAGTTAATGGGCAACGGTGAGAAAACTTATGATTCGGCGGGAAATGGTGGGAAAACTCACAAGTTAATGGGCAACGGTGAGAAAACTTATGATTCGGCGGGAAATGGTGGGACAACAGACAATTCGATGGGAAACGGTGAGAAAACTGATGATTCAGTGAGAAAGGGTGGGAAAAGTGACAAATCGTTGGAGAACGGTGAGAAAACTGATGATTCAGCAGAAAATGGTGGGAAAAGTGACAATTCGACGTGGAAAGGAAGGGAAACGGACGATTCGGCGGGAAATAGTGTGAAAATTGACAATTCGACGTGGAAAGGAAGGGAAACAGACGATCCAGCGGGAAATGGCGGGAAAACTTACAATTTGACGGGGAACGGTGGGAAAACTGATGATTCAGCGGGAAATGGTGGGAAAACTCACAATTTGATGGGGAACGATGGGAAAACTGATGATTCAGCGGGAAATGGTGGGAAAACTGACAAATTGATGGGAAACTGTGAGAAAACTGACAATTCGTTGAGCAGAAGTACTGAAATTGACATTATGGCGGGAACAATTGACAAGAATTCAGACGCAAACGGTGGGAAGACGGACTTCTCAACGGGAGTTCATTGGAACACTGAAAATTCAACGGGAATTGTTGGGGAAGCAGAAAATTCAACAAGAATTGGCCAGGAAACTGAGAAAGCAACTGAGACAAGCACAAAAACTGACCTTTCGACTCGAGTTGGTAGGAAGACTAACACAATGATGGGGAATGGTGGGGAAGATGACACTTCAAGTAGAATCGGTGACAAAGCTGTAGAAATGATTAATTTGCTGTCTCAGATCTCTGAATTTGTCCCAGAGGATGCGGATGTAGCAACTTCCACAGGGATTGATGTTTGGAGGCTCTTGCCAGAGATCATGACCATGTTTGACGACTACTCCATTTCTAAGTATAATTTTTCCATATTCCAAGGATTTCTTTCAATTTTCAAAAAACTGTATCATGTCATCACAAAATATTCAATTCATTTTGACCTTGTGTTTTTCAATCCTTGCGATGAGGATTTGACAAAATTGAATATGTTTATAAAACTTGTCCAGTGTTTAATTAAGTGCTATGTCGGACTTGGAAAATATTGCGGAATATTGGCCTTGTTATATCGAACGAGTCCAATTTGGTTAACCCGAATTGAAAAATCATTCAATTGTTCCGTTTCACGTAATATTATTCTGAAGTCGTTTCTGGAATCCCAAGGACTCGTGTTTCTGGCTGCAAAATCCATAGGTATGTACTTTTTTGGACCGACCATTGATGAGAGTTTATTCTAAAATTCATGAAAGGTTTCTATACGGTTTTTTCGAAAACGTCCAGAAATAATTTTTTTTCTAAAAATCCCACTTTCTTGCTATATTTATATGCAATTTTGTAAATCTGGTCTGTTTATTTCATCCACAGATATCGTGGATTCTGGAGGACTAAAAGTGAGAAACAAACTAGTGGAGCTCTCTCTGGCGGTGACCTTACAAATATGTTCTTTCTTTATTGCTGGAGTTGAATTCAAGTCCAGAAATAAACTTCGTGAGGAGTTCTTGTCTCACGTGGTTAAATGTTGCCTTGAATTGAATCGAGTTGAGGTAAGGTTTAGTGTAGTAAGTGCCTGTCTTGAATTTGTCAGGTCCCGGGTTCAATTCCTGGTCAACCGTGACACACTTCCAATTTCCTTGAACGATTGGGTGTTTGGTTCTGAAAGTACTTGGGTTAATTATCTGGGTCTGTGTATCTAGGGCCTAAATAGTCAGGTCGGAATGTTGACAACAGTGAGAATTGAATATTTTGATACTAATAAAAGCAAATTAACTGAATTAGCTTTAATTCTAGGTTCTCATCGGCGCATATGTATGGTTTGAGGACGCATTGTTGAAGAAATATGGGAAGGACCAATATCCAAGGACATTGGGCATGATCTTGTTGGCTAACAAAATCGTCGATGAATTACAGAAGGTCGAGGTCACAAACGCTCGCCTTGTAGTGGAAACAATTCATTTGAGTGTCACGGAGTACTTGAAAATCGCTTCAAGGCTGAAACGAATGCGTAAACAAAAATGGATCAAAAGTCTAGGTCTGCACATTTATATCAGTTCATATTGGAAATCAAGGTTTCGGTTATTCTTCCAGGGTTGGGATATTCAAATGAAATTGACACTTGTATGAAAATGGGATTTTTGTGAAATATATCCACAATTTTAAAATCTATCAAAATTCGGTGAACTCATGAAAATAATAATAAAGCTTAATATTTGTCTGCAGGTCAGCGGGTCGAAGGACTTTGTAAGGATTGGGTACGTAGTCACCCACAGCAGTGTCAGAATTCACTAGAACTACCAGGATCATCTTCTAACATTAGTGGATTCTCTAGCATCACTTAGTATTTTTATGCGCGCTGTAAGCTGTAATGTTTTTTCCTCACTTTGTCAAGTCCGAGATTTTCTATCGATTGATCCAAGATCGGCTGCAATTTGTGTGTTCGATTAAGCGCGCCGTAAAAATTTGGGTCCAGCCGTAACAGAACGACATAGATCAAATGTAGTTAATTTAAATTTTTTAAATATTCTTTTAAATAAGGGTGTTATTCAGCAATTTTGTACTTGTATGCAAAACTTGATTACTGTATTCAGTTATTCCAGATTGTGTAAAGATATATTCTCAAAACAAATAAGATTAAAGTTAGAAATATTCATTGCAATTAAGATATCACAAATTATTTTTCAAATGAAAGCGAAAGAGAAAACCTCCAACTCTGATGTGCAGGTCCAAAATCCGCATGATTTTTGAGTTCATCACTAGAAATTAAAGTCGAGGATAACATAAATAAATAAATAAATAAATAAATAAACAAACAAAAATCATCCGGCGTCGTTGTGTTTAATGTGACCATTAAGATATCTAGATTAGTGTTGTATGGGTTCCGGGTTTTTTATGGGTTTGTCAATTGGGTTCGACCGAACCAAACCAAACCCTAACAAATAAAAAAACCCGAACCCAAACCCAAACCATAGATTTCGTTTCCAGAACCCGAACCCCAAACCCAGTTCTCAATGGGTTCGTTTGACCATGCTTAACCTCTAAGGTACTGCTTCTCAATGGTACCCGAGATTAGCAGCAGTTCAAAACAACAAGGAGTGGTAACTAGAGAACTCATTCAAATTGGATGAGTGAAGGTGGGTGCCATCCGTGGCTATTACAGGAACTACGTGTATTCAACTGTATTTGGACGTCGACGGGAAGGCATACGGGTCCACTCTCTCATACTTTTGCTCCTCTCTGACTTAGCCAAAGAATATAATCCATAATCTTTTTATTTTTTGCCAAATACTTTCATTCATAAGTGTCCATATTATAAACTAGTTATGCATGGTGAGTCATAAATATTTACCTAATCTCCTTCTGCTCAGAGAATTGTGAGATATATGTGATAACGAACACATACACAACAGTAACAACACATACAGTAATAAGGAACAAGCAGGGTCTCCTTTACTAGGAAAAGTTATTTTATTTAGAAAATTAGATGTAATAAGTAGTAATAGGAATAATAGTGATATTCAAATACAACAAAAATGTAAAACCGGTGAGAATGTACAAAAACACGTCTACGTCTCTGGGCTTTCAAAAGTGTAATAATTTTCGTTGGCGTCTTTTTTCTTTCTCTCTCTCCTTTGCTTCTGAACGCGCACTTTCACAAATTGAGTCTATTTTCCATTGGACGAAGGTATGAGGGCGGGGCAGTTGGGAGAACTGTTACAACACTCAACGGACTCTTTCTTCTGTTCAATCCACTCACTTGTTCATTTGTCCAACGCGGGGTCGGTCTGTTTATCAGGGGGACTCATGGGATATTGGGAGTCTAGAGTTTGTCGAGACTGGGAGTCCAGAGTTACTCCAGACTGGGAATCCATAATTTCTCCAGGCTTCAGGGATTTTGGGGAATCAGGGTCGCGCGATGACAATATACATTATGTGGAGTCAATCGTGGGAAAAGTAGACGAATCTAGGACGAATATGAAAAATCTTGTCTTTCGAGATTAAACACTGAATGTTGACCGTAAATAAAATTCTCTACGAAATGTATATCTCAGTTTTTTTGGCAGAAGTTAGGTTATGGGCTTTAAATGCGGTGCTTAAATGTATAGGTGTCCTGGAAAAATGAGATATACATTATGGAGCTAATTTTCTTCTGGAACCTAAAATATGTAGGTTAGAACGACGGCAGCACTAAAATGTATGGTTCACTTTTGTACCATGACAAAAGGCTGGTTGTTGTGTATGATCCACCCTGTATATCAAAATTAGCTTTACGTATTATTTGTAAGCGTACGAAACTTTATATGAATCAGCTCTTATGAACCACCCCGTATATCAAAATTAGCTATAAATAATGTACGTAAACATAATACGTAGTTTCATATGAAGGGGAACCACCCGGTATATCAACATTAGCTTTAATTATTATACGTAAATATACGAAGCTTTATATGAAGGTAACCTCATAGTCATTCAACTTTTACAAGAGACTTAATGAAACAAATGAATTGCATTTATTGTACACGACGATGACAATGGAATGTGAATTGTGCTGTGCTGTGCGTGCTGCTATTTTAACTAAAAATACGTAAAGGAAGGTACTAAAAATTCTTCATATTTTATGAAAATACATTTTAAAAATTGAAACAATTTATTTTTTCTAGCATAATACTTTATGTAACTAATAAATAAATTTCCTGCAAACCAGAACCTGGATAAGGACGTCCTTCAAAGGGTGAACTTGTCCAAATCTCGTTCCTATATATAAAATTTAATGAATGACTGGCCTGGGACGGTCTTAGGCAGTCCAAAATTTCCCTTACTTGGACAACAATTTTAAAACACTATAGGACGTCCTAATTGGTCCCAAATTTCAGTAAGGAAGGACTACTTGAGGACGTCCTCCGACGGTCCAGTTAGTGACCGGCGCGTCGTCGCTCTCGCGCCAATTCTAACGACTCAACAGAAGATTTCAGACTTGATTCCAGTGAACACTTGTTCAGTTCTCATCAAAGTGCAGTGGGAGTGTGATATCCGCCTGACAAACAAACTTGAAAAGTCGTGAAATCAAATTTTCAAATTAAAGGCTAAGAATTTTTACAAAATTCAAAAATCAAGTTGAAATCATTCTCCCCGTGGAACCTCGAGCCAGAATATTGTTTTGGCGGGAGTGCCAACATCAACTCGTCCAACTTTGACTTACAACAAGAACAAGAACTTAACTGGATCCACCGAAATAACGAATTATTCCACACCGTCACGTCCGCTGGGGGAAGATATTCACTTTGACATTGATACCATGGAAAAGGAATTGTGGAATTTGAAAATTGAATTCTGTGTTGGGCTGTCAAAAGCAAAGTAAGTAAATACCGCGGTGACAAATTTATTAAAACGTAAGATCTAACTAGTGTTTTAAAGATCTATCTAGTGAATCAAGCACATTGTTTTTCATCTAAACAAAATCCTATCAAGGTAGTTAGTCCCGGCCAGTATTGTCATTTTGGACTTAAGAATCAAATAATAAGTGTTTTGAATTTTTGCAAAGGCAAGGTAACTTGAAACTTGACAAGCATTTCTGTATTTCTGCAGTTGGTGGTACATAGATAAAAAGTGACGCTACCTACAGATGACGAAATTGATGACGAACGAACTTGCACTCCGCTTCATGCCGGACAGGAGAGTAAGGGGCATACGACGAATCGCGCATTCTGCAATCTTGTTCCAAAGAAGCAGTTTGTTGTAAGTAAAAATATTTTTCAGTTTTAATAAATTTTAATTGATTTGTCTCTTTGCATTGTAGTGACTGTCCAGGGAAACAAAATGACAAGTACTGCCAACGAATCTGAAGTTGATAGTGCCTTTAAATACTGGCTGAATCGGGCTCAATATCGTATTTTTAATGAAAAGGTAATCAACAAGAACAAACTACGTTTCCGATTCGTTACTAATGTTCTTAATCATTTATTATTAGAACAAGAAATCTGAGGATTTGCCGATATCGGAAAACAATTCAGGAGCAGAGAGTTACTAATAATTTCAACAAGCATGGTATACCATATATCTTAACCACTTGTAAATTTATTTTTTGGTTCCATAAATATAAATCTACTTTTTTCGGAATAGTAAACTTAGCTTTTTAAATTAATATTCTTGCGCCATCTAGCATTGAATCAAATCAATTCCTCGGCAGGGGCTGGCGAGGGCTGACATACGTCCTAAAGGGGGCCTGAACAGGGTCCGCGCACGTCCTAATTGAGGTTTAGACAGAGTCTATGTACGTCCTAAGTAGAGTACGCTTGGTACTCTAGACACCTCCTGGAGAACGTATTTCCATGCACCATACGGACCTTGACCGACCGGCCTCTTCTGGGACCAAAGACGTACTGGCACTTACAGTACGTAATTACCCTTGACAGGACGTCCTAAGACTAAGTTTTGGTTTGTAGGGATATTCTTTGTTAAATATGTAAATATGTAATTTTTCCTTTATTTCTAATGCAATGTGATCTATGTAATCGATAAATTTCAATGTGAATCGTTAGCCCAGTGTCTGAACCGTTGATTGACAATGCCTTACGACATAACAATTATATTAATTTTTTCATCCTACTGCTAGGGGCACCCCAGACTTTCCAGGGTTAGCTGCTTTAGACAAGAGGACAGTTCTTTGCTAGGTTGTCAATTCAAATCAAACCTACGCTTTCATTCACGTGGACTACAGTTTACATAAAATAATTGTCTCCGCTGCGTTGAAATTGCAAATAGTTGAATCCCACACAAATGAAGTCAAGTTCGAGTTGTCCTCATAATTTCACACAACACAGGGATAAAAATGCATAATTATACGACTCTTCAAATTGTTTACTTGTGTTAACTACATACGTTTAGTTGGTTTAGCTACACTGCAGTTCTTCCTAATACCAGGTGTACGGTGTACATTCCCCAGACTAATTGGAAAACCCCAATCTCTAGTAAAAATATTCGACGATCATAGACCATGTGCCACACTCCAAATGTCATTTAATGTTATAAAATTTACTATATTTTTTATTTATTCACATTTTTGAGGATAAACTGTTGTAAGCGGACCATCTCACAATTTAATTTTTGAACATTTATTTTTCAGAATGAACCAAAGAGTATATCAGTGAAGAATGGAACGCCTTCTACAGTGGGTCAAATGGAGAAGAAAGTTCGCAACTTGAATGTTGTATATTGTTAGTGTTGAATATCCAGATAGATGTAGGCTATTAAGTTCTAGATAATTTTTGGTATGAGTGATTTCTAAGTGTAATGTACTTTTCGGCGTAAGCATTGTATTGCTTGGGCTAAGAGTTGGTCGGTGTCAGTCAACAATAGTCGACATATTTCGACTTTAGTCGAAATATTTCGAAAATAGTCGAAATATGTCGACATTACTTGGTATGTGTTGACAGCGCGGTGTAAGGTAATATGTTTTACTCTATATATGTAGAACGCGTCTGTGGGAGAGAGGGAGGCCTTAGTATACGCCCCTTCTTCATTGTATCCCCCAAGTAAAGTTGTTGTGATTGGAAGGGAGGGAGAACAGAGGCGTCACCCACGCGTGCCTGTAGCATTGT
>JAQGCA010002710.1:0-13287 GCA_034698945.1 Protaphorura quadriocellata | reverse complement strand
AATTTCATGTCACTCCAACTTTTCCGTTCCAGAAGACTCATTCCAAAATAAAATGTGGTGATTGCGAATGGGGCGTACACAACTTGCTCAACCAAAGCCTGTGAAAATTATTAAAAAACATTCACGTAGAGATACACAAAAAATTTCAATAATTCAAAATTTTTTAAATGTTTTAACTTACCTTTGCAATAGAGCTCTGAATCGATTGACCAGGTATGAAATATACTAATATTTTGACCCATCCATATATCACAGGTGCAATGTAGAGTGACCCAAACACACCATATCTTGCAGTTTCAGCAAAATCATACTTATCTCTCAGAAGTGTTTGTTGACACAAATTCGAAGTTGGCCAAAGTATCGCATATGTCATCATCCCTCTGGTTATCGGATGTCTTCTTGTAAATGCTCGAAAGGCTTGAATTGTCGCTACTGCTGCGGCCATAATTGATGCGGATTAACTAAATACCGAGCAATTTAACACTTAAATTTCATCCAACTCAAATAATTAATTGCCTAAAAATATCCAATTTGAACAGTTACTGAAAAATTAGAACTATTTACAATTTCGCATTAAGTAATCATTATCGTTGAAACCGTTTAGTTCTAATGTACAAGTTTTCCATGTGTAAAGTTGGCAATCAGTGATAAAAATTAAAATTCGTACACATTTCGAGAATAAACTAAAACCATAATTAATTTACACTAATTATACAACAACTAAACTAGTAATCTTTTTCAGCAATTCCGATACTTATTACGACGAAACTATGCAAAACTTGTCTAATTATGCATACAATTAGACCCAATAATCCGATGTATTCTTGTCAATATAAATATTTCTAAATAACTAATTATAATTAGTTAATGATCAGATGTTCCTAGTGTGTGTAAGAAGGTCAGGAAATATACTGAGCCTAAATAATCAATTACAATTAGTTACTGATGATTTCTAATCAGTTATTTCCGTGTTGAGGAAGTTAGGAAATACACTGAGACAACGAACAACGAATGATTGATTTACGCACGTGCTTGTGACTTTTATGACGTAACCTGATATCGGATATCGGATGACCTTGACTTTGACTTGCCTCTCTTTTAAATGTTGGATTTGTCAGTGGATATTTCAAAAAATCGGCAATTGTCCACTGTCGAATTCAAATTTTTTCTTATAATTTGGTATTCACGGTGAGCACTAACTGAAGTGTTGAACAAATTTTGTGTAATTTGATATAATTTTGAAATTAATTTTCTGGATTTTCCAGCTGGTTACCAACATTTGAATTGCCGCCGGTAGAGAGAACTATTTCTTGCGCGGATGCTCCTACTGAGAATTTAAATCTTGCGACAGAAATTGGGGGAAATTCAGTGAACATTTGTTGACGTCTACTTGTCAATTTTTATAATTTCTTGTGAATTTAAAATAACTGTACAAAATTTGAAAAAAGCCACTGACATTGCATTTTTAAGAAAGTGGCCATTACTTACAAAATTTATGTTTTTATTATGTTAAGCCGAGCAATTTCAACTGTAGCCGTATTATTATTGACCGGAGCCGGAGTTTCTTCAAATTCCGTCGACTTTGATTTACCATTTGAACATTTGCCATTCTTTTTTAGAAATGCTAAAGAAGTGGCGGAAGTGTGCAGGATGGACTCAAATTGCCCATTTCAGGTATAGCTGATTATTAATTGTGCTGAAATTCATTTTAAATTTAACCCAGTACGCACGATTAACGGAAATTCGAACTAGTAACGTTTTTTGACGTCATACCGGTGCGACATCGCGTAGTACACTCAAAAAGATCTAATTTCATTTATATTCTAGACTTTTGTAAAAGCGTGTGTAATAATTAATGCAGCTAAAAGTCCCCAGTAATGAAATGCATGGAGCCTTTGGACAGGCACGTTCACCAAAAAGCGGGGACTTTTAGCCCGTTTTTCTCATAATTTTTATTTTATAGATGCACCTAGACAAGAACGTTTGTTGGGGATATGAAGAAAATTGTGGGCTAAATCCGAGGTCATATTCCCACCCAATATGTGATGAATTCTCCAAGGGTTGGGTAAAAACTAAACCAGAGCAAATATCCACATTTTATAATCAAGCAGATTTTGGATACATTCATGAAGTTATCAAATCTCTTCAGTACATTTGCAAACCTGAGAAACCGGTATTTAGAATATTTTTATTTAATCTAATGCTTAATGACTCATTATTTGCAAATATTTTAAATTGAATTTCATATTTTTCCCAGGACGACTCCTCGCTGGAATGTTCGGAGCACCTAACTTTTTGTCGTGGGAAAAATATTATGATTGATTTTCCGGATTTACTAAATCGTACCACACCGGTCATGTATGACACGGATGTTTTAAAAAAAGGACAAATCGGAGGAAAATGTAAATTTAATGAAAATATTTTAAAGAATAATATGCAATTTATGAGTCCACTCCAATCATGGGGACCAGAAATACAACATTTTACTCAATTTTCACAACCTGTGATTGAAAATAAAGGAAATCCATCTATTTGTGATATGACAATTCCAGGGCGAACTTATATTATGAAAATTGACGCTAGTAAGTCCAATTTCGTTTTTATTTAGAACAACCACTGCATCAAAATTTTGATAACTCTATTTCTCTAACAGCTGTGAATATGTACCATCACTTCTGTGACTTTTTTAATTTGTACGCAACACTTCATGTCAACTCTTCAAGTGATTCGAATGCATTTACAAAGGACAATCAAGTTATAATTTGGAGGACTTACAAGTATCAGTCCAGTTTTGAAGCTGCTTTTAGTGCATTTACGTCCAATCCTTTAATGGATTTAAATTCTGTTCGAGGAAAAAGAATTTGTTTTTCGGATGTAGTTTTTCCACTTTTACCAAGAATGATTTATGGTCTCTACTATAATACTCCGATTGTAAGTACGAAGTTGAAAACAAAATTTTATACAGTTGATCTCCGTACAACGAATTCGGTTTTGAACGATCGTTATATAGAAGGTTTTTGACACATGTGTTTTTTATGTACTTCCGTTGTCAGAAACAGCGAGCTAAAAACTAAATGTTCGTTGTACAGAGATTCAATTGAATTTTTTATTAAAAGATCTTCCAATTGAAAACTAATTACACATATTTGCAGATATCGGGTTGCAGAAATAGTGGACTCTTTCATGCATTTTCAAAATTTATGCTTCACCGTCTATATATTGATCAGAGGGCTGGGCCAAATGTAAAGAAAATTAAGGTAACTTTTATGAGCAGGAGAACTCGGTTTCGCAGAGTTCTGAATGAGGATGCCCTACTTTCAAAATTAGCAGCAGAAATTCCAGAAATTGTTCCCCGGAAGGTATATTTGACTACAAAAATTATAATTATAAGAAGTGGCGCTAAGAACTCTAATGTTTTTTTTCGTAGGTCGAATTTACTCATGAAACTGATTTCATGGAACAACTGAAAATAATTCAGGAAACAGACATTTTGATTGGGATGCATGGTGCTGGTCTCACTCATCTTTTGTTCCTTCCAGATTGGGCTTCAATTTTTGAATTGTAAGATATTTATCTGTAAATTATATTCGTACTAATTGTGTTTTCTTATATATATATATTTATTTATTTTTATTAGATACCACTGTGAAGACCCCAACTGTTATTCTGATCTTGCCAGACTTCGTGGAGTCCATTATGTGACATGGGAGGATACGAAAAAATTGAAACATTTAGAAAAGGATCCCAATTTTGACTCTGAACATTTTCAGAAGCATGCTAATTATGAATTTGACGCAGATGAATTTATTAGAATTGTTCGTAAAAGTGTTGATCATGTTAAATCTCAAGCCAAACATTTTAACCGTCACGATGAGCTTTAGTTTCAAGCTTCGAAGACAGGCACAGGATTTGCATTATCACATTTGATATTACGAAATATAATGGTAATTTTATGTTACAATTACGAAAGTACCGTTCTAAATGGGTGCGATAAGAATTGATGGTTCGTATTACGGAGTAATTTCTGAGAAAACATAAGTACTTACTCTAAAAAGACTGAAATGATGGTTTGATTTGAATCTCTTAACATTGACATTATTCATGTTACAACTAAGTGTGCATAATAAACAATTTTTTAACAGGTAGTTTGATTGTCTATTTATTATTCGAATATTCTGGAAATATTTGGTTTCATATCTGAGTGAGTCAGAAAAATCTTGGACATCTCCAGAAATGCCAACTTATAATTCAATTTCTCATGTGCTAGTTTCTGAATGTATGAAATAATATATTTGAAAACTTATAAGAACTCATAAGTTTGCATGTTTGCAAATATTTTGACTCAGAAATAATATTGAGATTTTAATATTAAAATAATAATTAATTTATTGGCTCAATTCGTTGTTTCATCACATTGCACATGCTTTCCAAAAGGTAACACTTTCTACTACTACTAGTGGCCGGGATCTAGTAGAAAGACCAATTGACTACTTATGCCTTACTGCGAATGTCAATTAAATTAATATTAATTATGAAAAAGTATATTTTTTTCTGATGCCGTAACATAGATGAAATTATAAGTTGTGTTTATCGAGCGTCCCACCGTGCCCCAGATTGGTCAGCTGGTTTCGTTCCCTATCTTGTTTTGGTTTGTGGTTCCGAGTTTTTTCTTTCAATCTTAAAATGTCAAATCAATTTGTCGGTCGTCGATTTTCTTGACTTCTCCTTCTTGGAATTTTGGGAGATTTTACACATTTTCGTACTCAGGTTTGTTTTAAATCAATTTTTATTTACCGAATTTACCGAATTAGAGTACTTGTCATAATTGTGTCGTTTTGGTGAGAAATTTTGCTTGACAAGTTACGAATGTAGTGTAAAATGTCAAATTTTTTTCTTTGTTTAATTATCTAATAATTGTAACTGTAAGATATGTAAAGGCCAAAACAGACAAAGAGTCCTTCCATTATTCTGCGGTGGTTTTTGGGTTCGTTTTTCTAAATCGCAAGAAACGGTAATTTCGTATATTATACAATTCTAGTATATTCAAATTAAGCATTTCTCGGGTTACTCGAGTGAGACTCGAGTGTTGTTTTTGAACGATTCAATATTTATTGTCCAACGTTTCGGTAACTTACTGCTACCTTCATCAGGGACTTAGAGTTGAAATGTAAAGGTTGTTATAGCACTTATTTTGGTATTTTTTTATTTTAGACTCGACTTCTTGGTGACGTAGGACGACTGTCAAGGATGACCAGATTTGGTGTTTGACACGCTAGCTAGTCAGTTTCTTCCATCTAATACGACGAAAAAGCATATTTAGGAGTCACAAAGATCATCATGGGCTTCATTCTTCAACTTCGACTTCTTCTTTGGAAGAATTTTACACTGAAGAAAAGGAAACCGGTAAGTACTTCTTAGTACCTCAGTAATTTCTATCTACAGAGTCGACCTTGAAACTAATTTTCGACAGACGATTTTCATTTAATTTTAACATTCATTGAAATTCAAACCTGAAATTACGCGGTTTTAATGGTTGGCAAACTAATTCATTCCAGTACACACTGACCTTGATTTCATAGTGAGTTCATAATTTCACAATTATTTAGAAAGGATGACCTGAATCGCCATCAACATGAAATTTTTATTTTCTAGCTAACTAGAATTGTAATTGATTATGCAATTGTCCGAGTTATTTAGTAATTTATCATACAACTTCGTTTGCTTCCTCAGGTGATGGTGATTTTTGAAGTCGTAATTCCACTAGTCCTCTTTGTTATCCTAATTGGCATTCGTCGTAGACGACCGGAGGAGCGTTATCCTGTTGGTGAGTCATTCGTTAGAACAAGTTACATTCTAAATGAAATCATGTTACTGATAAATCCAAGACAATTTGGCGTAGTGTCATCAGTTTTAACATAGCAAACAAACCGAATTTTGTTTGTTTACACAATACGAGCGTCCCTACTGAAAAACCGTTGTCAAATCATCTTGCATATATCAACGACACACTGGAATTTCTTGCAATATTTCTTTAATTTCATTTTTATTTTGAATAATTTAATTTTACAGAGCATTTCAATGCGTGGCCACTTCCTTCATCTGGTCTGATTTCTGTCATGCAAGCTTTCTGTGATCGCGGGGCAGTTGACCCATACGGATTCAATACGTATCCAAATGCTACGTAAGTCCTCACTCAAATATGAAGTGTCAGTTGACTTTGACCCGGTTTTTGTCTTGTAAAAAAATTTTTTAGTGTTAAACGGTGAAGGATTTATGTATGCTCTTTTTACCCATTGCAGAATTGAGGATTTCCTCACACAACTAAATTCTGTCGCAGAAAATAACAATTTTTTCGAGCCAGGATTTTCTTTGAAAGAACTTGGTGAAATACCTGGGATTTATAGAAGTTTCGTGGAAGATCCGATTATGCTCAAGAATAGTATCCAAGACGAAAATATACGTAAGAAATTAATAATTTTTTTCTTTCTATTTTAAATCGGTCGGATTTGTACAGAATTTACCAATACGATATGTAATAGCGCACAGCGTCGGGAATACTTTGTATTATTCAATTTCCTTATTATTTTGACAGAATGGAGAATGCGGGATCTCATGGATGAACCAAACATGACGAACGATTTTCTGGTGCAAAACATGTCACTTGATGCAAACGCGACAAGTTTTCTTTTAAATGAAACCTATTTGAATAAGAGCAGCATATTTGGTCTTATCTTTGCAAACTCGAGATTTCTATCCTTTTCGAATGCTACTGGTGATGCCGTGTCGAGTGAACACAAAATTGTGTCCAATAATGTTCAGAAGGCTACCACGGCCAAGCCATCGAGTTCAAGAAGAAATCGAAGAGTCAAACGTGAAATATTGCATTCGAAGGTCGCGGAGAAATTGGGATCTGGTACTCGTTCAACTCCACACAGCCACATTAGGAGAATGGAATCAAAGTCTGGAGCGGAAGAAGGACTCTTTTTTCACATGATAAAAGATCAGCATTTGATTGAGTCTTTGACTCAGAAAATTATTCAAAATGGTTCACTGGAAGAGACAGCGAATGGGGTTGCACTACTTTTGAAGGTTCGTTCTAATTTTTAGTCGAGTCCAATTAAGGTTACTAATTATTATTGTATTATTCACCACAGATCATTATGCTGAATCCAAAATTATTACCCGGTAGCTCATGCTCTGGTGGATTCATGTCACAAATCATCTCCTGCAATAATTCTGATCCCGAATGTGCGAGTAATTTAGCTCTGCTCGGAGAACAGATTTGTTCTTTGTCACCACAGAAAAGGGCTACACTTCACAGCTTCATTTCAAACCAAATCAGCGCACCCAGTATTTCTAGACCGGTAAGTTCTGTCCATTCTTGTATTATTGGAAAATGTTTCTCAATTATTCCTAGTGCTCTACGACATAATTTGAAATCAAGTTTTTCAAATGCTACTAGGGGTACCTTCCCGAAATCTCACATATTCTCAGAAATACACAATGACGTTCTTACGCTTTACCTTCCTTACCGATGAATGTATAATAAACCGTCCTAAGACGCAGTATCTATGTGTTGCGCAGCAACACATAGATGGACGCAGCACACTCCGTAGCTACTAGATAGCTAAATGGTGACGCGGTCACCCTCTGACCCTCACTTTTTATTGCATTTATGCACGTTTCAGACCATTGTGATCAACTCTTAAAATTTGACCTTGGGTTAGAGGTCACCTGGCGAGGTCATATTTATACTTGCTGCGTCTTGTGACCTTGTGTGCTTACCCTGTACATTTTGTTGAAATCCGTCAACATTTACTGCACGTGACTTCAGAGGTCACCTGGCGAGGTCATATTAACACTCGGTGATTCTTGTGCCCTTGCGTACTTTTCCTGCAAATTTCGTTGAAATCCGTCAACATTTACTGAATGTGACCTCTGGTGACCTGGGTCAGAGGTCACCTGGCGAGGTCATATTAATACTCGGTGATTCTTGTGACCTTGTGTACCCACAGTACAAATTTTGTTAAAATCGGTGAACATTTACTGCATGTGACCTCTGGTGACCTTGGGTTAGAGGTCACCTGGCGGGGTCATATTAACACTTGCTGCTGCTAACACCAAATCCGTCAACGTTTACTGCATGAAAAGTGTGGACGGGCGGACGGACGGACGGACAGACAGACAACACATTCACATAATGTCTCGTTTACGCAACACATAATAATGGGTGTCATCAGCTGTGGTTTCTCAAAAACTATGTTTCTTATCTACTACTAGGGGTACCTGTTCCTGTTGAAATGTTTTACCACGAAGTGTGAATGTCAATAGTTGCATTTATTTGTGATTATAATTTTGTAAAAGTCGACAATAATTTGTTTTCATAGTTAAAAGACGGAAAATGGAATTTTACTGTCGCAAGATTGCGAACGAAGAAACTGGCGAAGGATTTGAAAACATTCATGACTTTTAAGAAAACTCTCCGCGCGCTTGGAAAATTAGCTTCTTCCCTGCCACAAGATCATTGTGATAGTGATGGGCAAGCTTACGATGTTGAAAATACTGATTCGACAGTGGTTGGAACTGGAAGCAAAATCCCGGCGTCCTCCTTAAATTCAAAAAATATTTCCAGGAATGACTCGGACAGTGGGAACGACACACTTAAAATGAAACTAAAGCAGGTAGCGATTCTATTTTTATTAGATCACGTTTCAGACAATACTAGTCACCTCGTTGATATCAATTCAGGCCTACGAACCAAGAATTTGTTCAGCTGCGAATTTGAACAGAAGAGATTAGTAGCTTTCATGGTCGGATTTACCGATTTATGACGTAAAACCTTCTATTATCTGATCTCATAATTTGAAATGTCGGATTCTGACATCCCATTACCAATCGGACCGAGTCTTACACTATTTTTCTATTTTTCTCAGTCGAAGAATTTGCCGCACTCATTCTCGAGAATATGGAAAGCCATGCAGAAAACTGTCTGTGCAAAAGAATACAAGTATAAAGGTAAAGTTTGGCTTTTACTTTTGGCTTTGGCTTCGATTGCGCAGTACCAGAGTTAATTTGAATATAATTTTTTTATTAATTTTTAGAAGAGGAAGTGCATTCATTGAAAGACATGGGACTGTCAAAGAATCAAATGGAAAAAGTGGAACTCTTGATACATGTTTTGTATAATAATCCTAAAGTTCTCTACGCACCCTCTGGAACTCATGCCGATCAGATTATACAACAGGTGGGAATTTATTTTTTTGTGCCTAGTACCTGAATTAGATTAAAATGAAAGGAAGTAAGCCGTTGAATTTGCCAGAATTTTTAATACAGTATTGTCATTCACCTACTGCACTACTTTTGTGAAGGTCATACCCCGAAAGTTTGACCGTTTGTGCATGCTAGAAATACGTGGGCCAAACACACTTTGTGACATCATGGGTGCGTCAGGGATTCCTACGACGTCACAAAGTGTATTTGCCTTACGTGTAATTTTAACTGCCAAAAACAGTTTTAGACTATTCAGGGTAGAACGTTCACAAAAATTGCTCAGGAGGTCAAAGGCTGCAACAGCAAAATTTCAGTCAAATCCAATATTCTATATTTTGACTTAAGACTGTGTGGTGTTCTTTTTTTACATTATTTGGACTCCGAACGATAACATTTTATTATATTTTTAATCAAACTTGGCAATATTTCCCAGGCAAACCGAACTTTTGTACTCTTTGACAAACTAAATCAATACGCTGCTAGAATGGTGGAAGTTGGAAATGAAATGAAGGCTTACCTCAGAGAAAATTCAACAGAAGCAAATCTTTTGATGCTTTCATTAATTCGTGAAGACTTGAAAGAATCACCTCTACAAGGATTTTTAAAAATGGAACCACCTGTTCAAGATTTCTTAGATGACGGTGAAGTGATGGATCGCGTGCGTTTGCATTTTGTATTTAACTTCAAAAATTCAGTATATTTTCCAACAGTTAATTGATTTGGCGATATTTCTATACAGGATAAATTCATTGCCGAATTGGATGCAATATCTAGGGCTGCTTGTAGTTGGACACAACTTATGAAAGGATTAAGTTTCAATTTGTTTCAAGGGTTCCAAACTGAAGATCTACTTCTTGAGTATTTCAATCAAAAAGCGTATTTTGACAACGTGACCGTGCTTGCGGGTAAATTATTAAAATATTCACCATACTGTCCAAACAAAATATTGAGGGAGAAATTCCATAATTTGGGTCCCACTTTGGACTCCATGTATCAATTTTGAAATTACAAACTCAGTTTTATATTGTTTGTAGACTAAGAGCTTGAGCTTACCCAGTAGAAAAATGTTGTCAAGTTATGTTGGATTTTACAACATTTAAATTAAATTAATTAATTGATGGATTTTTCAGCTGTCGTCTTCCAAATGAATGATGATGGTTCATTGCCAAATCATATGATATACAAAATCCGTCAAAATGCTTCATTCAGTGGCGATACTACACGGATTAGGAGTCGATTTTGGTTCCCTGGTCCAAGACGTTCGGGTTATTCGTATTACCAATTTGGGTTCGTGTGGGTTCAGGTAATTGATTAGCTCTTATTTTTTGTTTTTAGATTTAATCCCATGTAATATTATTTAAAACACTTCAATCTAAATTTTACAGGACATTCTTGAGCGTGCCATGGTGAATTTATACTCAGAAAAGAATGTGACTGAGCCGGGGTCATATCTTCACCAGTTTCCTTATCCGTGTTATTTGAATGATGATTTCTTATTCATGATTCAACACATGATGCCATTGTGTCTCACAATTTCTTGGGTAAGTCATTTTATTTATTTGATTTTTGTAAAATACTAAACAATTAAAGTATTTTTAGAGCACTTCTGTTTATATTTTAGTAATTTTTATGGACATTTTTTTTTAAATATTTAAGGTTTACTCGGTGGCCATGCTTGTTCAGCACATTGTCCATGAGAAAGAACAACGATTGAAAGAAGTACGTTAAAATTATTTGTGATAATTATCGTTATTTTGTTTTTCTCCGCTAGAGGTTACCCTATTACTAGGGGTACCAACGCCAGACTGAGTAAAGTTGGTCGTTAATCGATATTTAATTTGAACTAATAATTTTTTGGATTCCACAGGTAATGAAAATGATGGGACTACAAAATGGAGTTCATTGGATTGCTTGGTTTATCACAGCTTTTGCTCAGATGACAGTCACTGTCGGAATTTTAACTCTGATGTTAAAATTTGGAAAAGTTTTAACGTACAGTGACCCTTGGATAGTATTTTTTACAATTGAAATATTTGCTATTACCATCATCATGTACTCGTAAGCTCTGAAACTAATTACTCTGTCATAATTTTGCAAAATCTAAGACCGATTTGTATAAATTTTCACAGGTTTCTTGTCAGCGTTTTATATTCAAAAGCCAAGATCGCAGCAGCTTGCGCCGGGATTATTTATTTCATGTGTTATGTTCCTTACATGTACATTGCTGTCCGAGAAGAAACCGCTAACGAAATTGTCCCCGCTTGGGTTAAAGCAGTAGCCGTAAGTTTGCGCCTTAATATTTTTGGAAATTATAACACGGGAATTTTTGATATATTATTATGCAATTTACGTTTGAATTTTAGAGTCTCCTGGCACCGACGGCTTTTGGTCTTGGAGCAAAATATTTTGCGTTTTATGAAGTCATTGGCGTGGGTGTGCAGTGGAATAATTTTGCACAGTCTCCGGCCGAAGGTTATTTATGCATTTTTTTATTATTATTTATATATTTATATTATATTTTAATTATTTATAATATTAGACTACATTTGATTTGCTTTAATTTTAGATGACCAGTACCATTTGGGTGCAGTTGTGTACATGCTTCTCGTGGATTCATGTATATACGCAGTTCTTGTCTGGTACATCGAAAATATTCACCCGGGTGAGTTATTGATAAGAGTGCGAAACTATGTATACAGGGTGGGTCAATAGAAGTTACACACTATACAAATTTTGTTGGACCACCCTGTGTACGTATTAAAATGAATTAGAGATGAGTAATGACAACAAATTTTGTGTAGGCGCCTACGGTCTTCCCAAACTATGGTATTTTCCATTCCAGAAATCATACTGGCTGGGGTCAAAGTTTTCAGAGGAAGGAATTAGTAGAGGAACGAGATTAAAATCTGGTTGGAGGAATTGGTGTTGTGGTATATTTGGCAAATCGAAATCTCTGTCAATCACGGAACACGATCAAGCATCAGCAATGTTAGAACAGATTGGTTCGTCAAATCTCTTTGAGCCTGATCCAGAAAATCTTACACTGGGCGTGTCGATTGTTAAACTCTGTAAAAGATACAAGGGTACCATGAAGTACGCACTCAAGAACTTGAATCTCAATTTCTATGAAGGACAAATTACAGCTATTCTTGGACATAATGGTGCTGGGAAGACAACAACCATGTCAGTTAATTATTGTGCTTCTTTTCTGGCAAAATTTTGTATTCTATTCGGTCGAAGCAGTGAATTAAATATCTTTATTTTGTTCCAGGTCAATTCTAACCGGTTTATTTCCTCCGACATCTGGTTCAGCCACGATTTATCAACAAGACATTCGTCATAGAATGGACGTGATTCGTAAATCTCTTGGAATGTGTCCTCAACACAACGTTCTATTTGATGAATTCACGATTGAAGAACACATGTGGTTCTATTCAAGATTGAAAGGTCAAACAGAAGTTGATTTTGACACGGAGACTGAGAAACTCATTTTGGATCTCAATTTACCACACAAAAGGTTTCAAAAGGTTGAATGCCTTTCTGGTGGTATGAAAAGAAAACTTTCAGTTGCGATTGCATTCGTCGGTGGAAGTAAGACAATAATATTAGATGAACCCACTGCTGGTGTGGATCCTTATGCCAGGAGAGCCATCTGGGATCTTATCATCAAATACAAAAGAGGTAATTTTTGAAGTTTTAGCTCAATTTTTGTCGGTCTACCTCGTAGTTCGATGTTTGGCTAGGTGTTTTTGTAAATAAACTGCCCAAAGATTCGCCTTTTACAGGTACAAGTCTTTTCAGACCGATTTTTACTTAACCACTCGTTAACACCGTTATGCGAATCCGATTTTCTAGCGAAATAGCTCTTTACTTATCGCTTTTCGCTTACTTATTAGCCCGTGGACGCAGTCCCGTGAGGGCGTATAAAATCGCAATGTCCGTCCGTCCGTCCGTCCGACCCCAAACTTCCCACACACACCACTTTTAAACTCAATCATAATAACGCGACCTCACTTC
>JAQGCA010002709.1:0-13289 GCA_034698945.1 Protaphorura quadriocellata | reverse complement strand
GAATTGTTCTGTTCCCGATGGTTTCTAATACGATATTCTGCAATTTAAGCTACAATGCTCATGTTTTCTTCGCGCTTGGCGCGAATGGTTATCAAATAGTAACAAAAATTCGGCGCGCTTCGCGCGCATGAGGCCTTCCTAAATTACATGTGCCTATAGCAAAAAAATTCCTAGTTACGCCACTGACGTTCAGGTTTTTAGAGATTAAAGTAAAACCCGTGCTGTCAACTTTTTAGTTTCCTGAATATAGACATTGTTACAACAATTATAAAGAGAAAGAATTTGACTTTGACAAGGACGATTCGTTCAGGCTTCAGTCGACTTTTGAAAAGGTACTCCATAATTTCACACTCCATTCATTCGTTTGAAAAATCCTCACTTTTTTAGTCGACTCGACTGAATTTTTTGACATTATTTTTGTTTACGTTATCCATTCTAAGACACGCCACTACGGATTTAAGTCCATGTAAAGGAATTGAAGAGAGATGTGTGTGAATTGAATGGTTTTGAGGGTGATTCGTAGAAGGAAACGCGTGCGTCTATAATGTCTTTCTTTGGAAGGTTATCCAGGAAGAAGGCAAATGGTTTTTTAAAGAACTTTTCTCCCCAGAAAAGGAACCACAACGGAAGTTTATTCACGGCTGCCAATTTCATAGAAGACCAGACAGGCGGAATAAGTGAACGGAGATGGAATCCCTGACAGCTTCAGCTCTATCCATTTCAATCTTATTCCATTCGATCGTAATATCCGCCCTCATCACTCATATCACACCTCCGTCCGACCTGCAATGCAACTCCAGCTTTTCAGTATTTCTTTTATGACAACTTTATAGTGTTTTCTAATTTTAATATAGTAAATCCGAGGAACCACTCTCGGTGGTTATAACCTTACGAACAAAAAAATCATGCGTCTTTGCAAAACTTAGATTTATGTTTACTCTCATTGAACTTCACATCTCACAACAATTATATAGCCCGCAACTGTCACAACGATATAACAGGAAGTACAAGTAAGGTCAAATTATTTACCCAATCGAAATATTTCCACTCTAAAAATACATTTGATTTGATTCAGGCGATTCTATTGACTATTTAATTTACAATGATACAATATAGTAGATCGCACAATCACATTATGATCTGCCAGTTTAACATTAAGTTTTAAATTTGGTCCGATATTAGCAGGTCAATACCGGATTAGATCTGATACTGGTCGGATATTAAAATAGCTGTTTTCCTACAGCATACACAACATTGAAAACTGGGACACTTTAAGAGCAGTTGAATGAAACCCGGTTTCGAATCGGTGAGGGGTGGTATTTATTCCCTGATTCTACTTTCTCTGTAATTACATATACAGCCAAATCTCAACTCGAAAACTGATTTCAACATTCATTGAAAATGTGGTAGGTGGTTTAATGAGTAGACATATTAGATAGAAGGGTATGCTTTCTCAACCCAATTCGCAATTGTTTCCCATCTAATGTCCACTGGGCAAATGAGTTCATATTCCATTCCGGTGGACTAGCATTGATATAAAGCTGTTTGATTACTAGAATTTAAAAATTACAGACATTTCCAAATTTCCTCAAGTGTATCTCAGAAGGGAACCCACATGAGCGTCGGAAAACTACATTGCATTCTCTGTGCGTATGAATGCCATTTAACCCTATTCCTTGACAGGAATAGGAATAGGGTACTTTACTTCGTTTACCGTTTATTTTCATTTTATCTTTTTATAAACTCCTATTGTGTATTTTAAATACAGAAATCGGGCTACTGCAACAACGTACTGAATTCAAAGAGACACAAATGTGACAGGTGACTTGAGGTAAAACTCTGAAGTAGTAATTTACCATACATTTTTCCCACTACACAATACAAAAATACGACGTACGGGATTTTTAGTGTGGTTGTACTAGAAAAACATTACAACATTTGGTTCATAAAATAAACATAACGGTTGTCTCCTTCGAAGTCGAGCGGAACTAGAACTAGTATTGGAGTTTTGTAGACAGCAAACAGTTCATTGCATTAGCTTTACACATATTACTGTCATAATTGTTTTTGGAATCGTTCCATGAAATTAATACTAAAAATTAATTATAGAGAACGCTTTGTTGAAACAAAGGTTTGGATCTAAAATGACATATATCTCGCATAAGACGCCGCTGTATAAAGAATTGAATTGGTTTGAGTTGAAATTTTCGCTGGGTCAGGAATTTTTAACTACTTTTTGGATAATTGTCAGCTGAAGACTGAAGAATCTTTGTCTTTTTTCATTTTTGAGGAAAGGACGAGGACTTGCGGATAATAATTGGTAGTGATATTTATGAACTTAGGGTAAAGTGTATTAATCGAATACTAATAATGCAGCAGTATGGAATGGAGAATGGAGTCAGATGCACCTTCACACAAACCGAAGGTCTACGCATCCTTAGTTGCCTCTTAATTAATTGATAACGAATTTAAGTTTTTTTTATGTATTTTGTCGGAGTACGAATTCATATTAGCTTTAATCGAAAGTATTTTCTATTAATTTCAAGACCGCACTGGAGGTCCACTATTTGACATGTAAAAATCAGTTAAAAGCATTCTTCTTAAAAGCAGTGTATTTTTTGTGCTATAAAGTTTAATTCAATTTACTTTGTGAGTTTGTCACATTCATTCATTTTTTGAACTCTGTGCACTAATAATAAATATCGTGAGTCCATCACACTTTCGGAATCGTTTACTGTTTTTATTGAATATAAAATATTCCTGCTTGCTGTGTTCCCTAGATGCAAGAATAGAATGAATAAGGGTGAATAAGCTCTTTTTCATCTCTTAAATCGGAAGAATAGCTTACGACCGAGTAAAATGAAACATGAATGCAATTCAACAAAAGGTTGAATTGAAATTGTAAATGAGAAACGACTCGTGGCACGACCGTATGGCCGTAGCCAGTTGAAAATATTTTAGGGTCTGCATAGACATAAAAAGTATTTGTAATATTTGAAATATCTATTCGTTACAGTTTAAAATGTACGTATATACGAAAATGTTAATCCTGGTTACTTTAGATTCAACAAAAAATTCGATTACATTTCAATAAACTTTTAAGATACAACTGTTCAGTCGTACTAATCGTAAGAAAAAAGCAAATAAATACCAACCGAATTCGAGATCTATGCATTCAGAAATGTGATTTAGCTATATAAATGTGCAGTTAAGAAATATACATATAACTTCAACGATTACGATTGGCTTGAAGTCCAGATGGTCCTGTTAAAAATATATTCTACCCTAAAGTGCACAAGTATGAATACCACAGGATTTTTATCGAGTTAAAATGCACTCCCTTTTTTAGACTACCAGAGCCAATGCCAGTGATTCTGTTTTTTATCAAAACTTTTTATCGTAGAAAGACTCCGCCTTCCTCTTTTTTAGTCTGACGACTAAATCCAGTCCTGTTAGAAGCGGTGCAACCGTTGTATAAGACCCAGATTTGGTACTTTTCTAGTTTTTGTGTTTACACACTCATTCCTTTTCACACTCTTACTCCGACCTATATCGTATTTTACCACTTCAACCCTTCTTATTTGTTACCTACCGTTTGTGCCTTACTTTGACGGCCAAACCTTTACAGCTTAAAAATGTTGTAAAATGTGAAAGTTCAATGGTCTCTGGCCACCCGGTAATATAAATAAAAATAAACCGTAATAATATAACCAAAGGGTATTTTATAATAGTAGACGATTGTCCCCTCATTACCATAATATTTGAATTACCTTACAATAGGTACTTTCAAATACTCATTTTAAATATGGATGCCGACTATGTTCGTACAATCTTCTTTTTTTAGTTAGCCTTTATTCAGCCAGCTCACAGGGTGTCTAATAAGTATTCTCGGCCCTGGAACTCAAGAACCATATATTCCCAAGAAGCTATTCTTAGAGATTCTTGGAGTTCGTTGTAGCTGATGGGTTCCCGAGATCCAGGGGCGACGGTGTAATTTGGCATTATTCTACAGTTATATTTAGTTAGTTTTAGAACTGCTTTCATTCAATTCCGCTTATTTGAACATTTTGAAGTTTTAACGAATGGAAGAATTTAATTGTTACATTGTATCTACCTAATTGGCCGGGGCCGAACATTATCCGCGGCATCCATGTATAGCTCCGACAAAATAAGTGTGATTTTCTTTTAATTTTAATATTCAATGGAATTCATAACTCAGAGGAATTAGCTGGAATATAGGACTACCAAGATATTGATCACACGAAGAATACTATTTATATATGCTATTTATAAAAGGTACAATTATAAACCCGAGTGATAAGACATTCATTTTAA
Source organism: Protaphorura quadriocellata (assembly GCA_034698945.1). NCBI lineage: Eukaryota > Metazoa > Arthropoda > Collembola > Poduromorpha > Onychiuridae > Protaphorura > Protaphorura quadriocellata. The sequence continues at coordinate 8,954 of JAQGCA010002709.1, read as the reverse complement.
AATAAAGTAACTGTGACACTTTACCATAAATCGAGTAAATGTAAAACTATAGGTCCCTTGAAGACTAAAATCCTCTGAACATTTATTATTGTATTATCCGCATGCGGGGAGTCTGTATCAATGTTGTCTACAGTAGGAGTCCTTTGAAGCCTCAATAATATCAATCGAAAAAGTTGATTAGGTCGAACTTTTTCTTTGTTCCACTACTTGAGTCCTTACTCACTTTTAACAAAAGGGAATAATAATGCGAATGAGACTATTCTTGTCTAATATGGTCAATTCTGTCCAACAAACATCTGATCACATTTATATCTCCGACAGGAACACGTAATACTTGATCTCCATGAAACTCAAGCGTCCTTTCAATTGAATCTGATTGACATGGTGGATTAGGTTTTCAATTCCTGCTCTAGTCTGGCTGCTTACCCACACCACACTTCTAATCTAATTCAGGAAACCCACAACAATTTTGGCTATCTATCAATTTGTATAAATTAGAACAAAGGGAATTTTCATCATACAGACTGTAAGTAGCTACTGCCTGCATTGAAAACATAAAGTTGAATAAAAATCATTCGGAGAATTCGGTGTAATACTCCTTACCAATGTTTAATCACTATCCAATCTACTGTACGAACACAAAACACAAGATTCTTTAAGTATCTCGTGAAATGCGGTCAATTTGTTTTCGAGTCTGAACTTTCATGAATTTTCACTTCCAAAAATGTGAATAGGATCTTCGCATCCTTTGAGCTTAACACTCCAAGTTTTGGAATTTACTATTTTCTTTTCCCTGCTCAAGGTGGGTGTCGGTCTGTGTTGCTTACAATTCAGATTATATTGAAATACGCAATTGTGATGGTAAACCCTGAGCGTGGGGTGAAGTTGTGAGAATGGAAGAAATCAAAATATTTCTTTTTCTATCCCAAAGAATATGTACAAATGATGAAGTCTACATTTCTCCCGATTTCCGAATGTCAGATCAAATGAAGAACGGTGACTCATTTGCAGACGAAAAATACAAGCTATGCAAAGTTTCAGCTACGAATGAATTATGCCACTCGAAGTCGAGTTAGAATTAGAATGCCAAATGTCGAAAGTGTCACCCGTCCCGGAGCCCAACAAGAAACTCAAGTACCTTCCTTTGTTCCTTGATTGACTTCCTTGCCTTCTGGTAAGAGTTTCGAAAATAATGTGGGGGAGCAACTAATAAGTGATTGACTCCTGTGAGGTACAATTTAATTAAGTTATTCTTTCTTTATTTTCTATCGCGTAACTCTTGAGAACACCTGGTCATTGTCATGTCGCCCGATTAGACATATTTGAATCGTGATATCGTGAATGACGCGCACACCCATATACTATAACAATGAGTCGCATTCTTTTTTTTTCTAGATTTTTCTAGAAGATAGATTCTTTAGCCCGATATGGATAAAGAAGCTGACAGGTGATAGTTGGTTTGGTCATCTAAGTTTTGGGACACCAAATTGCTCGTTAACGGATGGTCTGAGTAATTATTCTCAATTTTGCGATTTTGTGTTAACATACCAAGTAGGGCTCTGTGTTGTGCGCGAATGTAATTGCTTTTTGTATTGGTATTTATTTCTTAAACGGAAGCGAGAACTAACTTTTCGAATATTCAATCTGCCGGAGTAGCCAGAGGGATCGGATAAATCTGGACAGACGGACAGAGGATGTCGCAACTAGTTTTTTGCACTTTGTTTTGACTTAAGCGATTTCGTTAGTTGATCAGTATTGTATACCTCCGTACGCCATATTAGCTAGTTGTTATAATTGCTTTCACAATAGTCAGTAATTTCAGGTTTCGCTGTTATCAACATTCGGATCGGGCTCTCCAACGATTCGAGATATCAGAAAAAAAAATTTAACAAGAACGAGGTAGTGGTAGTAATTATTTGTGGTCAAAATTGTGGTGACCGAAGATATACTTGCAAGATGTAACAATTGACAAAATAAACTTTGCTTTCGTGAATGAGTACGGCATTGTCATGTTGAAAAATGTCAAGAAACCGTAAGAATAGAATGTAGGATGAACTCAGTCAACATATGCATGCGCCACGTTTTGTCAAGCAATTGAGTGACACGACAATAATGCGAGGAGGCTAAGCATGTTGTGTAACCTACAAGTATGTTCACTCACAACAATGAGACTCATGTGTGGGTGCGCTCTTACAAGGTCCTACATTTGTTTTCAAAAATTTTGACCCAGCCGCAAAGGCAGAGTTAGGGCACCACCAAAATCCAGGAGGAAAGTTGATACTGTGGGAACAACAAAGACAGAGGATTATGTCATGTCATTTTGGCCTCTACTCTCTTCAGATTCAGATTCTTATATTTTTTACAAAAAAATATCCACCCCGCATAACCTAGTCGAGAATCGCAGGTATCAGTCTCTCAAGTCTCCAAAGGAATGTTTTATTGTTCTCGCGAAATCAGGGGAATGGAATCCATTGTTTACTTTAAAAATATAAAATTGATTGTCTCGGATCATCACGTGTTTAAAGTCGATAAAGAATTCTCTAGAAGAAAAATGTAATTAGACATTAGACAAACTATTATTCCTACTTATCATTTACTATTCTTCGTGGTCAATGGTCAGCTTCCATCTATCCCTGCCTTTTCTGATCTTCAGAGAGATATCGGCGGAAGTAGCCGTTTTTGTTGATTTGATAATGTTTTTTGTAAAGATGTCAATATACATGCATACACTACACAATGCATAGAAATACTTTGAATACCCACTCATAAATTTGAAATCTTCTCCCATTTACACTACACCACCATAACGACATTTCTTGGAACGGATTTATACATTCCATTTAATGGGAACGGTGTGTTGTGTGCACGCATATTTGGGATTTTATGTCCATTTTTATGCGTGGGCTGCGTCGGGCTGGGCAAGCATACACACAAAACATTAAAAAACTGTCCAGAAGTTCTTAGTTTTCCTTTACGACGCTATCCTGTCGCCGGTCCAGCTTTTACACACATGCATTTGATTCGTGATGTATTTAGTAACAATCGCATTTTTGACGACTTTGACTTTTTTCGTCGTTGTAGTCCAGTCTTTATTCCCTTACTCGATGTGATGACAAGGGAAACCCCTCGGGGTGACGATATTTTCCACGCATGTTGTATTCACTTCCTACATTCGCATAGGTTATAGAGATGGGTAATATAAAATAGATTCGTCTCCTTTAATCATGTGTTTGGACTTACATCTGCCACAGGATAGATTTCCTCAAAAACGTGTAAATTCTTTTGTGTAAAGCATATTTATTTTCCCGGTTTGCAGACAATTTTACGATTTTATTTTTGAATATTTACTTCAACTTTGAAAAACGTTACAACATGAGACGTCCTGACACAAGTCTCTCTTGCGACTTGTGAGTCTTAAATTCCGATTTTCCGGACAGTGCCAAGTAACACATTTTCCCTAACTTTTCCCTTTTTACCCTTCCAAACGGATTTGCTTTAGTAGGACATAACAATTGTCCGGTCCGACTTGAACGATTTAGGGAATAATATCAATACATCTGACCGGACATACACACAGAATGTTTTTTTTCATAAAAAACTGAAAGTTAAAAGTTGGCTTAGAAAAGGTTCACGGAGATATACATGATATGATGCGGGAAGCAAGGGTGGACAAAGATAAAAATTCATTCATTCATTTGTTCATTTTCCTGTGACCAGTGCTCCTGTACAATGGACGTCCAAAAAGTGACCCAAAGTGTCCCATAAAGTCACCCGTGAAATGTGAATGTGTACCTTGCGTCACAGCCGCTAAAAAATGGTTCTTCAAGAGGAAAACTAAAATGAATTGAAGCTTTTCTTACAGATTATGCACGTAAGTCCGTAACGTAATCTTTCTTCTACTTCCAAAACCCTCCCTTTCGAGAAAATTGACAATCCGTACGGAACGGACTGGACAACAGGACAATCAGTTCTTACTGATTTTCTCTTGGCATTAGTCCTTACCACGGATTGACACAATGAAGTTACAAAGTATCCCTTCCGGGTGGTGGACAATAGATTGACCAACCAAACCATATCGATCCATAAGCTAACATTGTATTACATTACGAAGACAACCCTTCAGAAAAAACGGGAGAACACAACCCATTCCTTTTTCGTCATTTCATTAGTACAGCGCCACAAGGTCTTTTTGTTAACCCCTTTTCCAATTTACTTCTGAATAGGAAGAATTCGTTTTTTTTTAAATATTCCTCTCTATTCATTTTATTCCACGTATTTTGTCTTTGTGTACACTGAATCCCTAATATATATATGGACCGCTAATATATATATGGACCGCTACTATATATGTACCGATCTGCGTCTTGTGTGTCTACACAAAATCCTTTGAAATTGATTTTCTGTCCTAAAAATTAAGCATTCAATGAATCTAACATTTGTTTTGCGTAGTTTATCAATTTCTTTCACAATACTATATTAGTCATGTTCATAATTAATTATATCAGAATTCTGAATTCATTTCTCTTAGAAGTAGTAATTATGAGCGCAAAAGTTCCTACGCGCGCAGAACTAAAGAAAGTCACCGCAGTTTGGATCGCTTAAATAAGCACCTCAAATCTCTTAACATTGAAGCTAGTCCTAGTGAATCACAACTGCTCATTACATATTCTGTGGCAGTCATTTTCCAATTGTAAATGATCGTATGCATGGAGATTAAATGTTTCATACTTATACTTCAATGTATCAGGATGCGTTGGGAAGAACACGTTAATAAAAGAACAAATCAAATCAATACATAATAAACTAAAAAGTTTAGCCGATTTTGGGATAATGATTGCATTGGATTGGTACACAATGATAAACTATTGGCTTAGGACAGTGTGAACTGTTTCTTCAACATTTCTATCAGCAAAACTACTTCTTAATAATAAAAAACTTCTGGTAAAAGAACTTAAGTTCATAATATAAAATTTACGCCCCAGCTAAAAGCCGTTGACATATACAGTATACACAGGACTACTACTGCTAGGGATAGAACGTAAGTCGGGACTTGTGCTAAGCTTTTATAGCCAGTTATATTTAGTAGAATATATTCCGACGTATCATATGTGTAATGTACTTCCAGTCACGTGCCAAAAACTAACAATGAGTAAAGGAGTTTAGTGTTTGTCTGTAATACTATAGGACACGGCTCATGAATTTCAGATCCATGGATGCTTGGGACGCAGTTTATAAATATTATGAATCCTCCAAAAATAATGCACCGGAGTGTACAGAGACTATTTTTCATTTTTCGTGATGGGAAAACAAGAATAGAGTCATAATACGATTCTCTTTCCTCGCCTTCAGTTGCTCCGCGTGATCTGAAAAGCCCTTGTAAGTGTTTATCTACTTTACCGATTTATATTAAACGTTTTCAAAAAATCCTCCCTCTGGAAATATTAATATTATGTGGCTTTAGACCGTTGTAGCCTTAATTCGTGCATTCGTATTCAAGTAACATGACCGCACAACCATTTATTACCACACATGCAGAGGCCAATCGCACACTGAATTTGTGGATTATCATTAATTACTATTATTACAAGTATTCCAGTAGTCCATTCTTAGTATCCCGTCTCACGCGCTCTCGGTCAATACGACAGTTATTACCAGTTACAACATTTTATATATCGGGTGAGGAATTAAATGCACGAATTTATACATTCAAAATTCGCTATCCTCCTTATGTTTCTACGTGCTCACGATAGCAGTAACACCACGTTAATCGTTAATGAAGAAATGTTCCGAATCGAAAAGAAATCCTTAGCCTGATTCAGCATCCATAATTTGCATGCCTATTTTCGTGTATTTGCATTCGACCCAAGACATTATGGTTTTGCATTTCCAGTTTTGCTATTTTGCAAATTTCGTGGTGTTGTTGTATATAATGTGGGACAACACTAAACACCTGTAACTGCAGGAATTTAACCAATTATCTCACAAGCATAATACGGCTTGTTTTATAAATCATATGCAAATATTAAGAACCATATAAGGATCTAAATAATACTAAAACCCCTGTACAAAATTTATTGTTAACCTCAAATTAGCATTTCTCCCAAATCCAATCAACCTAGGAGGTGGAATTAAAATAATCGACATTTGAATTGCCCTTATAATATTCAAAACCAGCAGGCAGGCAGAAATTCTGAATCACAGATACTCATGGAAATCTAAGATTAAAGAAAAACTGGCGTTCGTATTCCTATTGCCTATTTCGCACTAGGCCCGATATAACCATTACTAAACAGAAAATGAGATTCAGTAAATTACACTTGATTCCTCGTCCTTATGTTGGGAGAGATAGAACTAACCTGAAAGAACTACCCAGGGTAGTTCTCGGGTAGTTCCAGCCTGCAATGTGCAATCACTCGGGTCCATTCATTTCTAACTACATTCTACACTTCACCACCACGGCCACGGGAGAGATAGATGGAAAAAGGAGGGGAATAAAAAGTGATCTCCCTCCGAATTCGGGTTTTTCGGGAACTCGTTCTTGGCCTGGCTATAGTATTGCGTCCCTTGCCTTCTCAATGCATACAAATGTTCTATAAAAAGGGGATAAAAAGCTTTCTACTTTCACGAGTTTATTACTTAGGAAGCCGACTGGGGAAATGAATAGGCTGGGGGAGGGAATTACTTTTTCCTCCATCGTCGTTCTCTTCTGAGGGGGATGATATTGATGTCCTCAGTTTTTTCGGTTCGGACTTTTTAGAATAACAAACCCAACCTCAAGGTGTATGCAGGAAAAAGCTCTTCTGGATGGACAAACGCGGTAAAAGATAAGACATTCGACATGCGGATTTCCTATATAACTCTAATTTTACTAGAAAGATATCTTTGATTGATTAATTGATTGATTTATTCGACTGTCAGACCGATTTCACATACTTTCATGTACGGGGTGAAGAACCAATTAAATTCCGTGAAATAAGCGTGCCAATATTTTGAATTTGTTAGTTGATTAAACACTAATTTACAAAGGTTATATGCTTTCTTGAATAAGATTGAGGAATCTAGAGTGCCTATATACTGACAAACGGTAAGCTTGCAAAGAATCCTTCGAACTTTTCACAATATAAATGGCTGACAGACAATCGTGAATCCGCCAGGAAATGTCACAATAGAAAGAAAAAACTTGGAGTCAAATGCTTTGATTAAATACAGATCGCAGTAAATACAATTTTAGTTCCATTTAAAATCTGTCTCCGCCACAGAAGCTTCTAAATAAGTTAAGATCGGACCGGTAACAGACAAGTTCAAAAATAATTCTAGTGTGTTTATTTGCTTTGTGCACATTGCGTATTGCATTCATAACAACAGTCCTCATAAACATCCTTTGGTGTGTATTTACTATGTATAGCTGGATTTGTTGTTCCCCTAGACCTCTTCCTTAATATACATAACAAATCCTCAAGAGTGTTTAACCGGTGCGGTATTGATACTTGATATTGCTATAACTTGCTTTCCACAATTTCCACCCCCACTCCAGACAGCGTATTGAATCTGAATCCATGGAAATTCTAATCAGCACAGTAGTAAAATACCCTTAAAATTTACAAAACTGTTGAGATTTTTACAAGAGAAGTGATAAGGAGGGACGGGTGGTTGGATGAAATGTGAGGATTTGTACTTGGAAATGATTAGATCGCGTCTCGGTAAATGTTACAGCTTACACACACAGGAACATCCAATGCGGTGATAGTAACGTCGTGTAAAAAGAGATAAGACGAATGTCATTTCAGTAGAATTGACTCAATTGTCACTAAAACCTAGTGATTTACCGCGTTTAGTTGAGCGTAGAGATGGAGTCTGAGATATAGGAACTAACCTTTTTTTATTTAAAAAAAGGAATCAACGGTTCATGTTCAACTATATGCAATATACGTGACAAACCATCAGAGCACGTGTCAGTCTTTCGGAACACTTGACCTCACAGAAATAGAAATTGAGCTAGGATCCTTTATTTAGAGAAAATATTCATACTCTATAGCTATTAGAACAGCCGAAGTTTAAAACTCAACCATTAAACGCTTGCATTCGACTTATTTCAGATTCCAGTATTTAAGAAATTGTATATTTGTATTTCTTAAGTACGCGAGATGGTACAGTTACTCCGCCTTCCCCTGTAACAGTGGAACTGTCAAATCATCTGTGATATGACTTCATTTTAGACTATTGCGTTGTATAGTAAAATGCCACTTTCTCCAATTATATATTGAATATATTTTATGTATATATACAATGTATATTTTGAAATGCGAATTGTCACTTTTGACTTTTCAGAATTCAAATGGCTTTCAACGCGGTGTTCTGCTTGTCCGTAGCTCTTCTGAAAAGGTATACAGTATATATAGGTGAAATTGTTGAAATTTAATGGTTATGTGTGGGACCCTAAGCATTGTACTCTACTTTGTTCTTCAGGGAAATTAATCCGAAGAACAAGTAACTGAACACAGTAGGGTACAGTGTGCTAATACGCCCCGCCTGTTATAAACAACATGATCACGTGACCCCAAAAGTACGCCCACAAATGGCGGTGGGCGTTTTAGTAGACTAAGTTCCTATTAGCACACCGAAACGTATTAGCACACCGGAACGTATTAGCATTGGAGCATATCAGCACACTCTATACCCGTAGTGTGGGCTAATGCTAATTAGCCCCATATGCGCCATTTCTGGGCGTGCTTTGAGGGTCCAATGCTCGTTCAGTTAAGGAGATGGGGCGAATTAGCACAGCTGTTCACCGTTAGCCCGCCCAAGGGAGAATAATATACCCAGATTATAGGGCTAATTAACACACTTACACTTTTAAGAATTCCGAAATTTCTCGGTTTCGTGAATGAGTACTTGGTGGAAAGTACAAAACGTTATAGGTCTTCAACAATCTAGATTCTACCTATGTTCAAGTT